>JAFEMH010007391.1:0-91504 GCA_022495995.1 Adenophora triphylla var. japonica
CATTCCCTCCCCTTTATTCTCCCTTTCAAACACATGCACACAAGAAAGCACGCAAGGCACGATTAATGGGATTCGGGAGACTCGCTTTGCTAAGGCACCTCAAAGTGAACGACGATCCGTTCTTCCTGTGGGTAACTTAACTCTCCGAACTCCATAAAAATCCTTTTTTTCAAAGTTTTGAGGTGCAATCAAATGGCGTGGCGACCGCTTTTCTCAAAATTAAAACCGGATGTCTTAAAACTCAAGCGTGAATCCAAACAAACAAAAATTCTGGGGCACACATTCACAAGCCATGGGCGACTCACTGGGAAACCCCAAAGGAGAAAAGCTTTATTTTCAAAACAAAAATCGATACTTCGGTATATAAGGTAAGGGAAACCACTTGCCCTTCCCTTCCGTACACTCCCCGATGTGGAGTTGGGATAACCTGGTTTAACAATCCCACGTACTCAAGCATCCCTTTTCGAAAAAAAAAAATTTGAAAAAAATAAAAGCAAAGCTTTTCCTTCGAGCGTGGTTAGACTCCGCCGCCGATTTCATTAATCGTGCTTGCTTTCTTTACTCTTGCATTGCATCATTTGCATCTTGGAATCTCGTGCATACATTGAACGTGGAAACAAATCTCAAAAAATAGCAAAAGGAGCGGAACCTCGGAAAATTGATCCATGCAATGCATTACGGCTCAATCCTCCTCGGGATCTCCCGACCGGGCGACCCTCAAAGCAAAGTGGCAATTCCACCGTAGGAAAATCATGGACATCCGGGCGCCCTAGCACCTTGGGGCTACTCAAATTCTCCATGACCGATCGGCTCTGTGGTACTTAAAATATCCAACTACAGTGCTTACGTGTTGCATTTTCCTGGTCCCGAAAATCATTCCTTTGACATATCATTCTGAAAATCTCTCGTTTTAACTGCTAAAAAGGAACATTTTTAGAAGACTCAAAGCACACTACGCGTACCGATATATCAGGTACACTTTGGCACGCACGTCTCTTCAAAACCCAGGGTGGTTCTGAAGCTGCAGGCCACGGGATGCCAAATCTTACGTAATGCCTCCCGGCAAAGCGCACAATCCATCCTAACTCCCTTCCCCACGGGCAAAAACCAAATGTTTACTCAATGACATACCGCGTGTCACACGCTTCAAAACCGTGATTCTTTTTGGTTGGTTTCTTGGTCTAGTCCGTGTCATATAGCCTGGGCTTGCATACTCCTCGTAAAAGGTTGGAAGCCTTAGTTATACATCTGAGAGGAACTCGCCATGAAATTCCGACACAAGCTGAAAAATTGCTTAGATTCTCGACTCCTGACATCGACTATTGACTCCTTGGACTCAAGCACGGTCAATGCGCAAGGCAGTCAAGACCGAGTCTTATTGCCAACAAATCAAAAGATCTTTCGCTCAAGCCTGAAGCTCGCTAAAATTCCGACAAGGAAAATTGGCACAGATCTTGACTCTCAAGCATTGACTTCTCGCATTCCTAACTCACGCCCGGCCAGTATGCAACGAAGTTCAATGTGACATCACACTGTCATCCGGCTATTTGCTGGGCCTATCGACCCATGCCTATTATCTTCTCGACATTACCGAAAGTCAAAACGTCATTCGCTCAAGCGAAATTCTCACCAAAATTCTATCAAGCGCGTAAAGACGAGACTTTCCCTGCATTGCCGATTATATATCCGCATCGCTCGTGCGTTGAAAGTTCCTCGCATGACCCGCTAGACTCCGTTAGGAGCCGTTTCTTATTTCTCGTGCTCTGTGGGATCCCCGCGTGTCCCTATAGACCCTCGCCCGGGCCGGTCCACCCCGGGAGGTCGAAATACAGTGGAATACGAGGGGCTTATAGCACGTGAAGTGACGGAACCCACCGATCCAGATCTGAGTAGTTACGAAAAAGAAGGGCAAACTCCTTTTCCAACCAAATAGATATTAATAAAAGACACTGCTTTTAAGTAAACCTGAAGATTCTAATTTGCATATTGCCTCGAGCCTTCAACCTAAACACCTACCCCGAGTCTAAACCTTTCCTATCCCTTTCCCGCAGCAATGAGAAAGAAGTGCGAGAACACCGGGCCGCCGACTTGTTAGCGTTGCACTTTACGCCGCTGTAATCCTCGCTTGGTCACCAGCAGAGTCGAATGTCCGATTCGACAGAGAACAAAGACTGGTTTGGGTAACTGTGTGACTAGGGAAGAAGAGCTAGCCTATAGCCAATCCCCTCCTCCATCCACATATAATCCATTCAGCTAAAGATCGGCCCCTTTTCGCCTTTCCCTAACATCCCAAGCCGTCGTGGTCCCGACACCCTCACACCTCAGATCCCCCGTGGGACTCTTTCCCTCCTTTCACCTAATCCAAATCTCTCCTTACTTGAATCCCAAGTACCACCCTCGACCTCTCTAATTTCGTCAACGCCGCAACTTGACTATCTCTCGATGTGGTATGAAGAATCAAATAAACTAGGAATAGGAATGGATGGATTTACATGATGATGACAGTCAAGAGAAGGGAATGGATTTCGAGTCAAGAAAAGTGAAACTCTAAAGGGCAAGATGAGGTAGAAAACCACGCACTGAATAGGGATGCAAATCACTAAAAGTTTGCGTATTTGCAATGCGCTAAGGCTCTAAAAGGAAAAGGATGCTAGCTTAGTGGAGGCAAGATAATGAGTCCTACATCCTAGAGTTCAATAATTCTTACAAAGACTTGGTCGGTGAATGGAGGGATTTAATTGAAGCCCTAGCCGAAAGAGGAAAGTGGGCTCCACTCCGCCGATCTCGGAAAACATAAGGCTGCCGGGCCAAACTCTCATCGTGAGAGGTAGACTCGTTACGGTGTTAGTAGTCACTCCCGAGACCTTGTCCGAAGAAGAGTGTATGGATGCCCCGGAAAGAGTCTTAAGTCTCGAGGCGACCCTGGGCCCCTTTATGTCTGTGACGACAACGATGTTTTCTTGGTAATTCCCAAGTCGGTAGGAGGAGTCCAAGATACCTCTTATATGGCGTCAAGTATCCCGACACGCTTTTGCCCTCATCGGGTCATCAAAGTCAAGACGAAAGTTCCCACGGGAGTTACCGTAGTGATACGGATGAAGACACAAAGTGCCTAAGGAACAAAGAGAAGAGTGGTTAGCCCTTAAGCCAAAAAGCCCGTAAAACCTTCCCGACAGAAAGAATGTAAAACCCGCCACGAGGTTTGACCCCGCGAAATCCTTATTGATGATGGAATTTCTCACTTCGAGTAAAATGTTTGGCCAATGTCAAAGATGCGTCAGGAAGAAAGGCCCCGAATTTCAGAGAAAGAAGGGACATGCTTGGACAAGCGATGAGAAATGTGATCCCACTACGTTGAAAAAATTGTTGGACCTCGGATGAGAAAGCCATTCGCCGTGTTCCGAACCCCGACAAGACAACTCCTTGCATGCCGACTTTGAAAAGTCCGAATGAGACCGTGAAGGCTCTAAACGGAGAAGGTAAAGCCGAAACCACCAATTGCTAAGCCAATCGTAGAGTCGAACCCCGAGAAGGTCGAAGCGCATTAACTCGGGAATCAGATTCGGGAAGCCGCCATGCCTCCAAAAGAGCGCTCGCGTTAATCGACACCGCCGAGATTGGCCATACGCCAACAAGAACCCCGCTCGACTTTGAAAGATAATGACTTGGGAAAATCTAATGTTTATGTGATGACTCTGGCCTCGGGATGTATGAGTATTGAAAGCACCTTCTAAGGGTGACAAAAGGAATGCCGTCTCTGAGCCAAAGACAGATAAGAGGCCTTATAAGCCGGGAGTAGAAAACCAGACTCGACAAAGAGGATCCAAGTGTTGACTCGCCTGAAGTGTACCCAAGCCAATATCTCCTTGTGGTCCCCGTTAACCTCTTCATACCCTCATAAGTTGAAGCTAGAAGAAAGTTTGGCACAAGACCATGGTGCCCATAGATGTCACCCTGCACGAGGTCGTCCAAATGATTGGAAGTATCCACTACGGAAACATCATTACCTTCACTGACTTGGACTCGCCAAAGTATGGGCTAGTATAACGAACCTCTTTACATCACTTCAATTAGAAGAGCGTTGATTGCCACGGTACTAGTCGATGGAGGGTCTCCAATGAATGTCTTGCTGCCCAAGATGATGGACTTATTGGACTTGAAGCCAACAGTATTTTAAGCCTTATAGTCGACTCATTAAAGCCTGTGACTCCACCGCACGGCCGGGCTTTGGGGATTGCTACTCTCAAGCCGTGGTTCGGAAAAAGGTCATGGACGTTGATTTCCAAGTGATTGATATTCCGATTTCATTTATCGCTATCGGGACGGCCCCGGATCCATCGATAAATGGGGTAGCCTCTACTTTGCACCAAGGCGTCAAATTTCGCCGAATGATGGTACTATCACCACCATTTACGGAGACAAAGTGTCACGGTAGAAGGAACCAAGACCTTTGGAGACATCCCGATATTGGAAATCAAACATGAAGACGAAGGGTTGGCATTAACAGATGATTCTCTCGTAGCTCCTTCCAAAGCACAAGTGTGTTGCAGACCGACCTCACCACTACTTCCGATAAAATCCCTCCGCCATGAGAATGATGAGAAAATCGGGTTATCTTCCGGGACTTGGATTGGGTAGAAGACTTCAGATCGCAATACCATCATCGATGTAAAGGAACAGACTACCGTATACGGCTTGGGGTACAAACCGAATGGCGTAAAAGCTAAAGGGGTCCACTTCATCCCTACAATTTATCCCCGACCCATTACTTTACAAAAGGCGGGACACAACATGATAAAAGTGATCACCGGATCTCCTTGCGTAAAACCCTTCCTTGGAAAATCTTGAGAAAATGAGGGGAAAGCCACCAATCATGTTTGAAGAATGTTCCTTGACTTGCCGGACATTCCCGGGCTACCACTACCGTTCGTAACGAGTATGTCTTCAAAGTGGAACTCGACAATACCAAAGAGTCAAGATCCAGGGTAATGGACTTCTACGCTTCGAGTTAGCTCTTCCGAAGATCGCCCAGATAGAAGTCGCCAATAGTAAAGACAAATGAGTGGGGCTTGCTACATGCTTGTTTGATGAAGAAGCTACAGTATCCCGCATTTGATCGACTTCACTCGTATGATAGAGATGAGCTTGCCGTAATTGGAAACGGTGGTGAAAATCCTTTTGATCCCCGCACTTTGGTAACTAAGACAGAGATGTCGTTGAAGAATTGGGAGACGTTCTCAGGACCGATAGCGCCCGACAAGAAATGATAGCGGAGCTTGGATTGGTACCTCGTCCTTCTCAACCTGGGCCGTGTCAAACACCCTGTTGTCCATACGGCCGAATCAGAATCTTTGAATTCCGGTCCCTTCTGAGTCATCCGAAGGCCTCACGCCCGAGGACTATCAAAATGTAATCGATGTCATCTTTCCCCTTATTTTGAATGAAATGACAGATCTTTCGAGTATCCTCTTATTCGCCAACTTAACAAATGATAAATTAACTCAAAACTTAACAACAGCTAATAATGAATCATTTGAACAAGATGCAAACACACTAAATGAAACAATACATTAAAGAAATCTTTAAGCAGTGTTTCAAAAGAGGAAAACCGGCCCAAGCCGCCGAGGAGGTTTTGACAAGTGTGAACTTGGGTACTGCTGAGGAACCTAAAGAGACACAAATCGGAAACTTCTTCCCGGGGTTTGAACGGGACAGCCGATCGATCTGCTCGGGAATATGTCGACGTGTTTGCATGGTCATACGGGGATATGCCGGGGCTAGACGGTTTGATAGTAGAGCACGTAATCCCTCTAGCACCGGATGCTAAGCCGCAAAGCGTAAACTGAGGAAGATCAAGCCGTAATGGTCTCTACAGTCAAAGAAGAGATTGAGAAGCTACTGCGGTAGGATTCATCGTAGTCATCGAATATCCGACATGGTTATCCAATATTGTGACCGTCACCAAGGCCAATGGGAAGGTGCGGCTGGCGTGTGGATTTCCGAGATGCGAACAAGGCCACCCCCAAGGACGATTACCCTTTGCCAAACATAGACATCCCTGGTGGACTCCATCGCCAACTACGAAGTCAAATCCTTCGTTGATGGCTTTCTGTGCTACAACCCGATCAAGATGGCCGAGGAAGACCAAGAAAAGACGGCCTTCACCACACCGTGGGAACTTATCAAGTTATACATGATGCCATTTGGGCTTAAGAACGCCGGGGCTACTTACCAAAGGGCGCCGACCGCGCTTTTTCATGACATGATCCACAAGGAGATTGAGGTCTATGTAGACGACATGATAATCCACTCCAAAGGCGAGGACGGCAAAGACTTTGTTGACCGCGGAAGTTCTTTGAGAGGCCGAGACAACATTCCATGAGACTAAACCCCGCTAAATGCACCTTCGGAGTGACAAGGGGAAAAGTGCTTGGGTATATGGTCACGGAGCGAGGTATCGAAGTTGACCCCCAAAAGATCAAAGCCATTATGGATATGAGGCCACCTCGGACCCCAGGACAGAAGTCAAGAGCTTTATGGGAAAACTGCAGGTACATTAGCCGTTTCGTCACTGTTGACCACTATGTGCGAGCCCATCTTCAAGCTCGTGAAGAAGAACGTAGACACGAATGGACCGAAGAATGCCAGGATGCTTTTGACCGCATCAAGGCATACTTGGTACATCCTCCTGGCTATGCCCCCACATAGACGTAAACCTCTTCTCGCTTCTATCTCACCGTCACCGATACTAGCTTGGGGCTATGCTGCTCGGGAGAAGAAAGACTCTCGGGTAGAGAATGCCATTTACTTTGTCACTGGAAGCTACAGGAAGTGAGCTCACTACTCAAGATGTGAAAAGACTGTGCGGGAGGCGAGTCCGGTAGTCGGCAAGTTGAAGCATTATATGCAAGCCCACCCTATGAATTTGGTCTCAAAAATGGACCCCTATCAAGTACGTCTTTGATAAGCCTTCCTCTCGATGAGTCTAGCAAAGTGGTCCTTCTTCTTGCGAAAGTACGACATCAACTATGTGACCAGAAAGGCCATCAAGGGTCAAGCGTTGTCGACCACCCGGCAAACTTCCCGGTAATGAAGACAGAGGGCCCGAACCCCAATTCGAGATGAAGGGATCTTTGCAATCGAGCCCGAAACCGATGGCAATTGTTCTTTGACTGAGCCGCTAACAAAGAGGAAACGGTATCGGGATGCTACCGGTCGATCCGAAAGATGAGCATACACCCATAGCCCTCAAGTTGAACTTCCCGCCATGAACAATGTTGCACGAAGCTTTGTATCATTTGGTTTGGAAGCCGCCTTTAGAAAGGAATGTCAAGGAGCTAGAAGTTTACGGAGACTCACCACGATCATCAACCAGGTTTCCAACAAATGGAAGATCATGTGGACCTTAACTGCAGCGGTATCATGCCCATATGGAGGAGTTGATTTGGACAGTTCTGCAGAGAAGTGACCTTCCACTACTTGCCAAGGGAAAAGAACAGATTCGCAGATGCCCTAGCTACTCTAGCCTCATCGGTAGAGATCCCCGAGGGAAAAGCCATAAAACCCTTCCGAGTGGGTAGTAAGAGAAGCCCCACCTTCGTTGTGAAGTAGACTGGGACCCGAGCCTATAAAGGAACCCCGGTACAATCAAATTTACCGGTTCCTCAAAGATGGAGAGTCGGCTTTCAAAGACAAAGAGGGTAGACCGAAAGAAGGTGTCAGAACCAAAAGCTTACAAGCCTTGAAAAGGTTGGCCTCCCATTATGTCATTCTAGAGGCAACCTATACAAGAAGTGGTACCAAGGACCACTCCTCTTGTGCGTCACTAGAGAAAAGGCCAAAGAGTTGATGACTTTGAAGTCCACAAATGGTCCTCGCGGTCCTCATATGAATGCTAGAGCCCCGATGCAAGTGATCCTCGGAGAATGGGTTACTATCGGATTTCCATGGAAACAGATCGTGTGTCCAAGCACGTCCGAGCATGCGACAAGTGCGCCGGTTTGCTAACCTCAATCATCTCCCGCCTCACGACTGTATTGCATGACGACTCCTTGGCCGTTTGCGGCAAACTGGGTATTGACGTAATAGGGAAAATAGCCCCAGAAGCAATGGGCATGAATTTGTGCTAGTAGCCATCGACTACTTCACCAAGTGGGTAGAGGCCAAGTCCTACAAAGTCCTCACTTCCAAGAAGGTTGCCCGCTTCATCAAAGAAAACATTATGTGCGAGATATGGGGTTCCCAATGAGATCATTTCCGATAATGGGTCGCACTTTGAAGGGACTGCGATAGGTTGCCGTCGACCCGTAATCACTCGCCACAAGTCGTCTCCGCATGCACTCGGACTAATGGAGCCGTGGAAGCCGCTAATAAGACGCTCGAACGGATCATCATCCGAAAATGGCCACCCGTGGTCGCGATTGGCCCGAAAAGATGCACTTGGCACTGCTGGGGCTGTAACGTCTCTGTCGGAACAGCCTACGGGGAGAAACTCCTTTTGCCCTAACCTACGGGATGGAAGCGAGTGTTACCGGTGGAGTTGGAAATCCCGTCATTAATGCTCCTCCCCGGAAAACAGCAGTGTCAATGAAGTAGAATGGTCATGCAATGGCATGATGAGTTGGCCCTGCTTGATGAGAGAAGGCTAAAAGCCATGGAACACACCCGAGCCTACCGTAGGCGGATGGCCGGAGCATTTGATAAAAAGGTCAAGGCCGGAGACATCAAAGAGGGTGACTTAGTGTTGAAAGTGAAGCCCTACTCGAGACAAACCCCACAGGAAAATGGGAACCCGTTTGGATCGCCTCTTATGTGGTGCGTAAGATACTATCGGGAGGAGCCATGAAGCTTGCGGACTGGACGGCAATCCCTTTGTCCACCCAAATAACGGTGATAAGCTCAAAAGATACTATGTCTAAAAGAAAAATATAAAAAAAAAAAGTGCAAAAGAGTAATACCCAAATAGGCCGAAAACCCCAAAAAGGGCGGTCTAGGTAAAAGACAGTGGTTGCACATAAAAAAAGAGAAAAATCTTAGTGCAAAAAGAGTAATGCCCTGTAGGCCGAAAACTCAAAAAGGGCGGCCTAGGCAAAAAAGCAGGCCGCACATAAAAAATAGAAAAAGAAAAAAAAAATATAGTTCACTGTAATGAACTACGAAGACTGAGCCCTTAGTCTTTCTTGTAAAAGGGGAACGTAGGCACCCATATATGGTTTGGTCTAAACAATAAAAAGGACAATCAAGCTTCCATGAAGTGCGTCCTAAATAATAAAGGGTATTTCGGTTTTCATAAAACGGGTCCCAATCAATAAGACATTTGAATTTCCATGAAATGTGTCTGATTAATTTCTAAGATAATATTTCTTGTTCATTACAAGTTAAAAACTTCTTGATGAGTTCAAGCACGGCCTACTCTTGACTCGCTAACCCGCTACAAAGATCTAAAATACAAAAATGCCTAAATAAACTAATGTGTTTGCAAAATGGCAATAAGGGAATCCTAAGAAAAGATCCGTCGGTCGTCATTCGCTGAGTCTTCTTTGGTCTTCTTTCCCTTTACCTCGACCCCGTCGAGTTTTCTTTCTCTTTTTCTATAAGGTCGGTATCCCTTATCCCGATCTCCCGGTATCCTCACCGGAGCCTCTATCAAACCCGTGTCAATAAGTGCCTTCTCTACACGAGCACGAGTCCGCACTTCCTCCCTCTCCGAGCCTCTCACAAAGGAGCGACCTCGGACAATCTCTTGTATCGAGCCTCCATATCCCCGATCAGTCACCCGACCGGGTTATGGCGACTCGCCTTAGCCTCGGCCTCCTCTCGAGTCCTACTCGAGTCACATTCACTCCTCTAATAAAGCCTCGACGTCTTTCCCCCAAAATGACCCGAGTCGCTCCCATTTCCCTCTCGTATCGCCCAAGTAGACAGGTGGTCAAGATGGTACTCTTCCCGCTCCCGAAGATAGCCCTGGGTGGGAAAGCAAGATATGTCCAAGCCCTCGAGAAGAATGAGAAGGCGGGCCGGATCTCTCATATCCAATGGCACCACCTCCATGGTCCTGATGTCCTCCCAATCGCTCGATGGCTCTGTAATGCCCCAAATTGCCTGGATACCAAGCAGGAATGTAGAAGGACGACCAGCGAGAACCACGGAACCCTCACACCATAAGACTCACGAAATATCCTCCCGGGTTCGCAACCTCCAATGAGGTATCCACCAACGAATGTCCGAAGTGGATAGCCTAGCCATCGCCGCCTCCCAGCCTACTCGGTCCTGTTGCCTCTGCGCACCTCTCTCGAGAAATCACCCAAGGGCACCGAGTCGGCAAAGCCCACAGCAAAGCCCCGAGCCTCTCCTGCAGACCACAAAGTCGGCACAACAGTGGACTCCTGCACCTCATGAAATGGTCTCCCTAGCCATCCTATCAATGCCATGAAGTGTCTCTCCCAAAACCAATGGGACAATGTCCTTCCCGCCTCCGCAGCTTCCTCTGACCATGTCCAAGAGACCACCATGACAGTCCCCACTGACTCAGCCGGTGAACAAAGCGAGAAAATATGCGAGAGAATGAAAGCATCCATAGCCACCGTGTGGTCGCACCCATAGCCGGAGACCCAAACTTGCCCGGATATCGAAAGGTCAATCGTCCGGGCTATCATCATCCCTCGGCCTCTTCCAGAGAAATCTGCAGAAAAGATGCAAGCTTTACCGCTACCGGCACGTCTCTGATCAGCGGAATAGATATAGCCTCAATTTCTGGACCCCCAATCAAGGCTCGGAAGTCTTCATGCGTTGGGACAATCTCGTTGTAAAGCTTGCATCTTTTCTGCAGATTTCTCTGGAAGAGAAAAGAGAAAAAGAAGGAGGGACTACCTCGAGAGCAAAGGAGAAACAATCCATGGAGGCAGCCTTGTTTCGGCTGTACAGATCCAGGGAGAAGTACAACTCCGCCAATCCGGCCTCTCCCCAAGAGACCGTCCCAATCCCATCCAAATTCTCCAGAGAGTCAAGGAGGCAAGTCATGGCCAGTGTCCCAGAATTAGCAAAAATGGTGACTGATAGCATCAACCACACAAAGGCTCTAGTCACCGCCAAGGCCACATCGCTAACCCGCAAAGTCCCGTATGCGGTTCTCCGGGATCGCCACCTCGACATTCCGTGTCTCCATCCCTAGCCCCTTGGGAATCAGCTCAAACCCGACCAAATCTCTGAACTCCTCAGCTGTAATGTGGTCTTTCCAAGTCACGGGCCTCCCAGTGAACTGTAGACCAGTGATAGCCGTGAAATCAGCGGGAGTCACTGTCAGCTCTCCCCAACTCAGATGAAAGCTATGAGTGGTGTCCCACCAAAACTCAGATAGGGCCTGGACCAAGCCCTTGCTCTTCGAGGTGATGTGGATCCCCCTGCCGATAGCCTCGATGAATAAATCTAGGCTGGTAGCCCGCACCAGCTGCTTGGGATTTACCCTATTCTTCTCAAAATCTGGCATCCTCTGCCAAAGCCTGACCGCTATCTCAGATGGTCCTCTGGACTTGTTCTCCTGTAGACAAGCACAACAAAGAAGTGTGTCAATCATTCATCATTTTCAAAAGCATGCATATATTCAAAAAAGTGCACATATTTTCAAAAGAAAAGCATTCACAAAAGTTTTTCTAGCATCATTTGCATCAAAAAAGCGTCTTTCATCACTTGAAACACGTCATGTCAAGTCCCATTGCACAAAATCACAATTTTCACAATTCTTTGCACATAAGCATTATTCTTTCAAAAATGGCATGCATGAATCTTTTTCATCTTCCAAAAATCTTGATAATCAAAATTTTGACCTAGTTCTAGCACATGCAAGAACTCCGTCTCACTTTGGACAATTATCATTCTTACTTTATTTTCGAAAAAAAAGTGGGTCATTCCCATTATTTTTTGCCAAAATAAATTGCACATGCATGTTCTTAGCCTCATAGGTTCATCGTCAATGTCTCAAAATCATTCAAAAATCCTAGGAAAATCCTAGAAAATTCCTAAAATTCGGGTCAAGCCCTAAATCAATGAAAATTCAATCAAAATCGACGGAATTGAGCCAAATAAGAATGCTTACCCCAACCGGACGCGGGTTCGTAGATTTATGCTCTCTTCTCCCCGGGTAAAGCTCCGACGGAGGCGTAAGAAAGTCATACTTTCTCTCCGTCCGAACGAGCTCTTTCCTCCTCCTTCTCGCAGCCGCGGAGATGTTTCTTCTTGCTTGCCTCGATATAGGATTGCCCTCCGGATCCATTCCAATCGATAGAAGCAAAGGGAATTGAAGAATTTTGCAGAAATTCTCTCCCTCTTCTCTCTCTTCCTCGGCAGCTCTTGGGCGGCAATAATGCCCAATGCCCGTTCAAATCTGTTTTAAATAATCTGGAAAAATCAAGCTTTTAGCCGTACGGCTTCTTTTTCTCCATCTCATGCCGGCGGCCTCATTCGCTCTGAGCAGAAAATTACAATCCTGCCCCTGGACCTTCCACTTGGGCATGCAATTCCCGTTATCTTTTAACTAAGATAACATCTTTTTCAGAAGATATCCCTTATCTCCTAAGCAATTGGACTTTCTTCCCAGTCGCCTCCGTTAATTCCGTTATAACGGGATAATGCTAGGTGACAACCTCCGAATTGTCAAAACTCTAAACTTAGCTTACCTCTATCCTTAATAGTGACGTATGCTAAGTTCTCTAAACTTAAGCTACATCTATCCCGAATAGTGACGTATGCTCGAGTTCCTCTTAACTTAAGCTACCTCTATCCCGGATAGTGACGTATGCTCGAGTTCTCTAAACTTAAGCTACCTCTATCCCGAATAGTGACGTATGCTAAGTTCTCTAAACTTTAGCTACTTCTATCTCTTCGATAGTGACGTAAGCTCTAGTTTCCTCAGGTGACAGCCTCCATTAATTGTCAAAACCTTCAAGGATCCTAGACATCGTTCCTAACTATCTAGTGATGCTTGAACTACGATCAAGGCTTGATTCCTCCGGGATACGTAGGTAGCCTTTTATAAAAGGTCCAGCCATCCGACCACTTTTGGTCACCCTGTTCCTTCGTCACTCATCAGCGATGAAGTAATCCCTCATAGAGGTTCAGATATCTGACCACATCGGTCACTCCTAGCATATCCCCAGTAGGATCAATTGCTTGACCTCCTAGGTCATTTTCTTTTACTTCCCCAGCAAGAGACCAGTTTCTCTTCTCCATTCCTCAGCGGATCTATTCCGAACTACGGCCTGGCTTGATTCCCACTCGGGATACGTAGGTATCCTTCCAGAGGTTCAGCCACTCGACCACCTCGGTCTCTCAATCCGTCTCGGCATTCGCCAGATCGGATCCTTTTCTATCGACAACCCCACTCGCCTTGCAAGTGACGTTGCCGAGGGCTTCGTAAGTACCCAACCGGGCTCATGCCTTCCGGTTAAATTTCCTACAATTTCGGTAAGTTTCCGGTAATTCCCCTGACCTTTTCCTAGTGTTCCTAAATATTCCTACGCTCCAAATTGAATAAAAGGCTGAAAAGGAGCCTTCCCAATTAAGAAACACGTTTTTCTTAATTGGGAGGAAGCTTCTAGATATTGCCACCTTGCATGGTTCTAGAAATGCTGAGTCACAAGGGATAATGCCGCACGGCTGCATTAGCTCGAGGTCCCTAGCCGCACGGCTTCATTGGCGATTTCCAGACTGCCTATAAATAGAGCCCTCCTCTACCCATTTTAAAAAAGCAAAAAAAAAGGAAAAATCATCCACAAATACTCATAATACATGAAGAAACCTCCCAAGAACAGCTGGAAGTTCAAGAAGGTGAAGAAGAAGCTCAAGAAGTCATCTCCCTCCTCCTTGAAGGCCCAAGATCAATCCTCTCCTCCTAGCTTCATCCAAAGAAGAAAAGGAAGCCATTGGTAACCTCGCACGCCCTAACCTTGCATCTTAATTGCTCTATAATTGCTCATTGCATTGCTTTTATCTTGCTTGGGACTTGGTAGATTAAAGATCATATCTTTATAATCCCCCTTCCCCTTTGCATGCATTAGGCACAATTTGCCATTAAAAATGTAGTTTTTATCCATAAAGGTGCATCCTTTGCACCTAAAACCCCTATTTTCCAATAAAAAAGTCATCTTTATGCATCCTTTGCATATAAAAATCAAATCTTTTCAATCAAAAGGCATTCTTTGCATTCAAAATCCCTTTTCCAAGCATCATTTGCTTTAAAGATCATGTCTTTACCATAAACTAGCATCCTATGCTTTTTCAAAATGTAATCTTTATGCATCCTTTGCATATTGAATTCAAATTTCTTCATAAAAATGCATCATTTGCATAAAAATCAAATCTTTATGCATCCTTTGCAATAAAGAACATTTCTTTAAATCAAAATGCATCCTTTGCAACCCAAAAATGTCATCTTTTCATTAAAAATGTCATTTTTACATGCATTCCCCCATTCCCCCATTAGTAACCTCGGAACGGACCGGTGTAAAAGATCCTATCTTTACATCGTTCCTTCCATAAAGGTTTCATAATCTCTTTAGAAAGGGACACCTTTGAACCCTATATCTCCGATTATCACTTAAGATGAGTATGAAGCATCTATACGAGCTCGACCATCTTAAAGTGTAGGATTGATGGGCTAAGGACCCTCCCTTTTCTAAATAACCTCATCTTTGACTATAAAGGGAGTCATTCTCCCGATCACGCAAGTCCCAAGGTCCAAAAATGCGATGATCACAAGTCTAAGATGAGGACGGGATCATAATCCCGAATACATAAAATCCAAGAAATCCCGAGCGACAACCAACAAATGGTTTGTACGTCCGGAAGACAACTTGGGACATTCCCTCCCCTTTATTTGCAAACACATGCACACAAGAAAGCACGCAAGCAAGCACGATTAATGGGATCTTGGGAGACTTTCTTCGGCAAGGCACCTTGGGTGAACGACGATCCGTTCTTCCCAAGGGGTAACTTAACCTCCGAACCCATAAAAATCCTTTTTTCAAAGTTTTGAGAAAATCAAAATGGCGTGGCGACTCCGTTTTTCAAATTAAACCGGATGTCTTCAAACTCGCGTGAATCCAACAAACAAAAATTTGGGGCACACATTCACACTTGTAACTTTGAGAAATTCTCAACCGCGCCAGATAGGGTCGTGACATTGTCGTTCAGGTCGTGCCAAGGTGGGGACGACTCGTCCCATGTAGCACGAGTCGTGCCCTGCTCCCAAAAAAACTCCAGCTCTGCCGAATGATCCATGTGCCTCGGCCATGACCCCAATTGGCCGGCCAAACACTATCAGAATAGGCCAAAACCAGAAAACTAAGGCCAAAACCAAAATTACCAAAGCCATTGTGAATTTGTCCAATCCAAAACCAAAATGTTATCTCCGTAAAGCATAGTAACCACTCTCATCAAACCTTAGAGCATCCAAACATTTTAATATCATTCTTTATCTTCTTCACAAAACCTCTATGAAAGAGATGAAGCAACTGATGTCATCCAGTTACTAAAAAACTAAAATGTTTAGATCAAAAGTATATTTTCTTTATGGATGAGCAACGAAAAATAAAGAGATCAAGGGGTATAATTGTGTTGGATTTGAAGTAAAGTAATGAGATAAAATATTGCTAAAATAGCATGAGCTTTACTGAAAAAGAAGCAAAAGACACCATTAGAAACATTATTACTTGTCATGTATCTTCTTTTGAGTTGATGAGCATAGCAAGCATTATTAGTTATAACTTTATGACAAACATATAATATAATCACTCATTTGTCTTTCTATACTTGTATTTCAAATGGCTTTATCCTGTTCTGAATCCTCACTCAAATGAAAATATGATTGAAAATTACTGAAAGTTACGCCTTTATAAGATCAAGATGAACCAACCATGGAAGCGGCAATCAATTTAAATTTGAATTGACATCTTCAAAATGTATTAATGTGTTTAAATTAGGATAATTTTGAAATTCAAAACATTTAATTATATTTAAATTAGGATAAACATTGAATATTTGCATGAGTAATTTTATGGCATTTAGAAAATTTGTCTTATTAAAAAACTTTTTAAATTTTAAGATTAGATCAATTTATGATACCCGAATTTAACTTGCCATAGCACTCAGGGCCGGCTAATGGCATGTGCAAGAAGAGCCATTGCACAGGCCCCCAAAATTTTGAAGAGCCCATTAAAAAAAAAAAAAAACTAGCTTTCTTTTTTGAGTTCGGTTAGATAAAAATTCAATATTTTGTCTCAATTCCAAAATTAATGATAAAAAAAATCAGACTAAATTTGAAAAAAAGATGGATATATAATTTGGAATAGGGGTATTAGGTTATGTATCAAAAATTTATGTACAAGTATTTTATTTAGGCTAGCCTTCTATTTTATGTGTTTTTTAGACAAAATATAATTTATAGATCTTTCCTCCAACTAGGCAATAAATAATCTTTGATAGTTCTTTCACAACAAAACAAAACAAAAGCAAAAAAAGCTAAATTTTCTCTGATGTTTGTCTGCTAATCTTTTTTGCCGCAAATCATTTATCTAATAAAAATGTTAGATGGGTGATACTTATTAGATAAAAGTTTGATATTAGATAAAAGTTTGATAAATGTTTAGAGATTTTAGTACTTCAAATGTTAGAAAATAATTTTATATTATTATTATATAACATAAACTATTTTTTATTTTTGATAAATATTTTTAAGGGCCTAAGTTTAATTTTTGAACAGGGCCCCTACAATGTTAGGGCCGGCCCTGATAGCACTGTTGCTCAAAATTTTAAAAAAATCAATTTCTGTAATTTTAATACTCCACTAACTGAATTTCATGGACTTCTTTCAAAAAAAAAAAAAACTGAATTTCATGGACTTAGTAAAACAATTGAAAATGTAAACGTTTTTTAAAGGAAATATAACCCATTTGATAAATATGTAAGATTTGAATTAAATCTAATCTAATTTGATAATATTAATAATTGAATTCTAATTTCAAATTATTTTACAATACTTTTCTTAGTTTATACACGATATTTTTGTCATGTTCAGCCAATTTGTTTCCATATACTCTATTATTTTTTATAAAGAAAACATACTATATATATACTTGAGTTATATAAGGATTAAAAAAAATAATATAAGGAAAATATATGAAAATAATTCAATGAGTAAACCATACTATATACTTGATTTATTGCAGAAATTTAAGGCTAATTAAGGCTAATTAATCTTTTTTAAAGGACTAAATGAATCTTATCAATTGCCAAAATTTAAGGCTAATTATTTAAAAAAACTTATTGGATTTATTTTAATGTATAAGTTTAATTAATAATTAATTTCATTTAAATAAATGAAAATAATATGTTAGGTTTATATACAACAATAAAAAAAGTGAGACGATAATTTTGATATAAAACATTTAAATAAACTTATTTGTGAATTATTTCATTTAAATAAACTTATTGGATTTATTTTAATGTATAAGTTTAATTAATAATTAATTTCATTTAAATAAACGAAAACAATATGTTAGGTTTATATACAACAATAAAAAAGTGAGACGATAATTTTGATATAAAACATTTAAATAAATTCATTGGATTTATTTCATTTAAATAAACTCATTGGGAAATTTAATTTTCAAAGGACTAAAACACAAATGAATTAAAAGGACTAAAACACAAATAATTGTTATATATGGACCAAAAAGCTAATTTATTGGCGAAAATAAATGAAATTTAAGGACCAAAATGCAAAATATCGTCGAATGAGAGATTGACACGTGGCGAGCTGTGGAGTTTGGATTTTCTTCTGCTTTAATATTATATATGGATTTCATTTAAATAAACTTATTGTATTTATTTTAATGTATAAGTTTAATTAATAATTAATTTCATCTAAATAAACGAAAACAATATGTTAGGTTTATATACACCAATAAAAAGTCAGACGATAATTTTGATATAAAACATTTAAATAAACACATTGGATTTATTTTATTTAAATAAACTCATTGGGGAATTTAATTTTCAAAGGACTAAAACATAAATGAATTAAAAGGACTAAAACATAAATAATTGTTATTTATGGACCAAAAAGCTGATTTATTTGCGAAAATAGATGGAATTTAAGGATCAAAATGCAAAATATCGGCGAATGAGAGATTGACACGTGGCGAGCTGTGGAGCTTGGAATTTCTTCTGCTTTAATATTACTAGTAAAAGCCCGTGTCCGAGGACACGGTTTTTTTTTTTAAAAAAGGGCAAAATGGGAAAGGGACAACTTAGTGAGGGCAAAATGGGAAATTTGACTTATGAAACTGTTCATTGTACTGTTCATCCCCTTTGCCATTTATACTATAGATATATGGATGGATGGATTTGATTTCCAATATTGAAAAAGTTGCAATTTGATTATTAACATTAACATTCTGTTGCTAATTGGTGTAAAATTAACGAAATGTTAGTTTTTTGACGAAATTCAAGTCATGCGCCATGCACTTGAATTTTTAAGAGTCGTAATGGTTATTTCATATTCATTTCAACCCCAACACCACCGACAATTATCACTATTAGCACCAAAGTCACCACCACTCACTATTTTACATTTTTTTTTTTTAATTAATTTGTATTTTTTAAGATTTTTTTTCATTAACCTAGTGTTATAAAGCTATATCATTTTGATATTAAAGAGTAATTTAGCAAATTAAATAATTTGCTAAATTACTTCTAATAATCACTTTTAGCAAAAGCTGAGTCATATTTGCTTCTACCAAAACACAGTTTTTTGCATTTTAACAGCTTAAAACCATAATCACTATTGTTATCCAAACGCTATTAAAAGTGATTTTGAGCTTTAAAAGTGATTATAAGCTACAAAAAAGCACTCCCAAATTCACACTAAAGAGTAATTTATTCCTTTTTTCCCTGTGAAATAATCAGCATATCCAATAAAAAGTTATTTACATGGCATGGCAGATTGACTTTAATTACGTCAAAAGAAATATCACCAAACAAAATCAGAGTACAATAGAACAATTCCAACGATGAAAATACAATACCATTTTTGATCAACAAGTTTAAAAAATTAATACTCCATATAAACTGAATTGAAGACCAGTAAGTAGAAGAACAATAGTTTGTTTAGTCACAATAACTATAGTTTGTTTAGACACAATAATAAAAATTGTTTAGGCATAATAAGAAATTGACATTGAAGATGGGTTGACGGGAAACATGGAAGCAGATGACAACAACGGTACTGTGGGGCTATGGCAGAGGTTGAAGATGGGATAACTGTTGTTATCTTCCATACCATTTGCAAACCATAATTAACAATCATCAAATCCATAACTCGATTGAATATTATAGATCTGATATGGGGTTGTTAGATATAGATCTAAGCTTTCGAAACTCAAATCTAGGTGAGAATAACGATAATATACAATTTTTTGAGAAAGAAAAACACAGGGCCGGTCCTGTGATAAATAGTGTCCTAGGCTAAGTAGTCGGTTGGGGCCCTCATTTTTTTTTAATCCCCAACGGTAGATGGGCGATTACGTTCTAAAATATCTATTCTCTGCCCCTTATTTTTTCCACGTTGTTCTTTTTGTCTGAAGCTTTTCTTTATGTTTTTTCTTAAATTTTAGCATTCTTTTCTTCAAGGTCTCTCTTTTCGTCATTCCCTAACTTTTAGATTTTGTTAATAAAATGATTGAAATAAATATTGTAATAAAACTAGTACTTTCTAGCCCGTGCCAATGGCACAGGACAGTATGTCAAAAATGAGAAGTCAGTGAGGAAAAGAAGCCTCAAATCATATCTGTATAAAATGTAAATTTTTAGAACAATAACACTTCCTCCGTTCCATAATGGTCTTCCCACTTTTTTTTTCCTTATTACGAATGAAATTTGAGCAATAATTTTAAATTTATTTATTAGTCCAATGAAAATCTAAAACTTGTTATTGATAGTATCGTTGATGGTGTATCAATAATAATTTTTAGATTTGCATTTGTATAAATAAATCAACCTAAAATTATTGTTTAAAATTCATTTGTAGTAACGAAAAAAAATGGGAAAATCATTTTAGGACGAAGGGATTAGGAAAAAAAACTCACACAAAGCAACCACCACCTTCCTTATCTATCTCTCAATACACTTAGCAAGTGATTATTTACACTAATTTTTCTCAATTCCTAAATGATAGCCTTAACCTATAGCAATTTAGCATGCACTACCTCACATTAAAACACATGCATTTGTGTTTTTCTCACTAAACAACTATGGAGTAAACGCTGGCACCTCAAAATCACATGCTCTCTGCAATGGTGTAGTAAGCGTCTCTTTTACACGTAGAAACTGCCCTATCAATTAACACAATATAGTACGAAGTAAGTCATTTAGGTTAAGGATACTGCACAACTCAAATTTTTTCTTGATGACATATTTCACTAACAATTTAGCAGTACAAAATATGACAGGTCATTAAATCACTAATTTTAATTTTTATTGAAACATAAAGATGAAAAGTGCAAAATCATCCCATAGAACTGTAAGAATGGCAAAAAACTGAAAGCATTCAACATTAACACCACCCTTTGTTTACTCATTTTCAATTGGGCAGCACCATTTTTCTTCAATTGATCAGATTGTGTCAAAATGAAGGAAAATGTTATGCCAAAAGTTTCCTTGAATTGGTGTAGGGTGATGCTTAAAATAAGTGGAGAAAAGCATTTGTTGGGGACAAATATACACATATATATACATTGTTGTTAGCAATTAGCAACTGAAACTTTAACATAACCGCTGATAACTGCTGTAGTAAGGGGATCCATAAATTCAATCACAGCCGTTGTTTGTCTTTTGCAAGATTAAATCCGAGCCAATCTTTGTGTGGCGGTTAGATCCCACGGTTTTGGGAGGTGAGGGGAAGTTAAAAACGGTTGAGTGGGGAAGGAACTTAGGCCGTCAGATCAAATTTGGGAGATTCAATCTCAGCCTCTCTTTGTCTCGGCGGTTATCACCATTCCCTATTGTAATATAGATTATAATGATAATCACAAAGTATTCAAATAACTATTAGGATAATATTAAGATGATAATTGAAGATAGAGAAAATTGTAAATAATTTAATATTCTAGAAAAGTACTAAAAAAATTGACCAATAAACAAAAGTACTAAAAAATTGACCAAAAAACGCTGATACATAAGTACTAAAAAAATTGACCAAAAAACGCTGATAGCAAGAATCAAAACATGGCCAATTGAATTTTTGGCTATCTCCTCAACCACTTGGCCACTTTAGTACATATGTAGAATTTTGAGGCCCTAATATAAGTAATAATTTTGGTGGCCCTAGGCAATGGCCTCACTTGCCTTGCACTAGGGCCGGGTCTGGAAAAACATACAAATAGAAAAATCACCGGAAATCTACATATTGATTTCTTCCATCAGAAGATGTCGATTGAAAGCTTGAACAGTTAGAATTCATCAATCAAAGAAGGAGAGAGATAGAGTTGTCATATTATGATAAAAAATAAATCAAGAAACGACTGTCATGTTATTATGGCTCAAATGGTGAAGGACATTTTCGTTAATATAAATTAATTCAGAAGGTTTCTTGTATTCGGATAAATAATAACACCCCTCCTCAATACTCTCTTCGCCCCGGTTCAAGTTTTATCATTTTGGGAGTGACATAATATTTAAGAAAAGTATTGAATGAAAAATGATTGTGAGAGAGAATAAGTGAGTGGGTATGACAAGTGGGACCCACAATTTAAATACTCTCTCCGTCCCAGGAAATGGTTCACCATTTTTTGCCCGGCACGCAAATTAAGAAAATAGGTGGAAAGAAAAAATATTGTGAGTGTAATTTGAAAATAGGAGAGATAATTAGTGGAGAAAATAGTAAATTTAAAAAGTGTTGTAAGTGTAATAGTGAATTAGGAGAGAGAATGAGTGGAGGAAATAGTGAGTGGGTATAATAGAATATTAATAAAACTTTTCCATTTTAGAAAAGGTGAAGCTTCAAATGGGACGCCATTTTGGGTAAAAGGTGAAGCATTTTCTGGGACGGAGGGAGTATGTGAGAGAGAAAAGTTAGTGGATATGACATGTGGGCCCCACAATTTATTTATGAATGTGATTATGAGAAGTGGGGTATGTATAATAGAATATTAATAAATCTTTTTCATTTTAGGAATGGTGAAACTTCTACCAGGATATAATTTGAGTAAAAGGTGAAGCTTCAGACGGGGGATGGAGGGAGTACATTAATATTGAGGGGATTAAGACTATCCCCATCAGTGATCCCGACTCAACCCAACCTCGAATAAAATATTAATTTCTCTCACTTCCATATACACACTCTCAACCTTATACTCCCTCCATCCCAGCTCACTTGACACTTATTTCCATTTTGAGCCGTCCCAGCTCACTTGACACCTCCCAAAAATAGCCTAGTTTTTATATTTTTATATTAGATGGACCCCACCACTTTACCCTTTAATGATATCAATTACAGTAATGTTTTGGTAGAAAAAACAATAGTGTTGAATCTTAACTTTGACAAGTGTGTGGATTAAATAACAAGGAGGGGACTGTGGAATTCGACTAAATAGAACAAAGGCATAAAAAGAAAGAATGACACCACGATTTGTTAACGAGGAAAACCTTAGAGGTGATAACCTCTTTGGAAAAAACCCCGGGAGTTAGGTCTCCAACCTTAAAAGTTTCACTATAATAATTGAGTTACAACTGTGGAAGATGATGGAGAGAATTACAAGAGAGATGTGCGTAGAGTGTGTGAGTGTGCGAGAGTATGTATCTTTTTTCATCTCCATCTCCCCTTAAATATAAGTAAGTTTGAATGGGTAAAAGTTGTTTCTACAATCTCGGGAATAGTCTTATCTTCTTCAACGTCCGTGAGACCAAGTCATCCTTGCCGTTGAAGATGTGTTGAACGTGCTAGAAAAATATACCGTATTCTTCTCTCTTATCCACTGGAAAATAATAATAAAGATATTAGGAAATATCAAATAAGTAAATATTAAAACGATACTAACAGTGGAGTAACATCTTGACATGCAGGAGCAACTGAAGATGTCACCATGCTGAAAAATACCCACAACAATTTGTCCCCAAAAACATTTGGCTATTCTGGCAACTGAAGAGGCAAATGTTTTTCTCTCAATAAATGCTCAACTGCCAGCTTGCATGATGGGACGGTTAAGGATACGTGGCAGCTAGAAAGAGAAAGAGTCTCGATAGGAACTAGCAACCGTAATTCTTGATAACCATCATTATCATCGAATCTTCTTCAAATTCTTATCCAAATCAGACGTCTCTTACTATATTATGGTGAGAGTAGCTTTAAAGGGTGCAGTTTTTATCCTTCTTTCTCAAATACATAGTCACGACATTCTCCAAAAAAGTGAGTCAAAATCAACGTGTCATTGCATTGGCGACTCTATTAAATCCGTGCTAACATATGTCCTTATATGAAGTGACTCGATCCGGCTTTACGACGAATGATATTGTGGCCAAATACAAAGGTAAGATGAAAGCGGAAGAGACCATGCATGATATGGATAATAAGCTTACCTCGAAAAGAAAAAGGGTGGACCAGATCTCCGACGTGGAGAAGCAAATTTGGAATGAAGAAGTGTTGAAGAATCAGGTAAGAGTTAATTTGGATCTTGGGTAAATTGATTTTTATTTTGGTAAAATGTTTTTTTTTTGTTCGTTGATGACAGATTGTCTCGATGGCTAAGTTAATGTCCAAAGAGATCAGGATATGGAGGGATAAATGTGATACCTTTGATATGAGTAGGGTCGAATACGAGAAGGATTTGAAAGAAGCTGCAAGGATAATAAGGGAAAAGGGATTGGAAATCAGGGACAAAAATGAAGAGATTTTAAAATGGCGGTCCAGGCTTGCAAGTGTTGATATCAGGCATGAAAGGGAGATTGAAGCACTTCGGGATGACTTGGTGCATGAAACTGCGAAAGCAGTTTTTGAAACTAGAATCCAAATGATTGAGGAATATCAGGCAGGAGAGCATGTGAACTGGAACCTGGATGATGAAAAGGCAGCTTTGCAGCGGATCCATGATGAAAAGATGAATGAGGGCTCCAAGGATCTTGAACAGGTTGATGATGCTCATGACAGCGATATGGAATGACTTTCAGGAGGAAAACACAAAAAGTAGGATGCTTAAGAAGGAAGTGCAGAGGTTGGAGAAGTTATCCCCAAAGCAACACCTGCGGCGGATGTCACACGAAAAAGGTAAAATAACTCATTACGGTTTTTGATGGTATTACTGGGATGGAATTCCTAAAGACAATTTTAATTTTGGTTTGGTTATGTAATAGGTCCATAAGGACCAAAGACAATTTCTCTTATGTGTTGGGTTGGTCCAACACTTTTGCATTTTAACTTTGGTAGTTTGGATGTTGTTTTTAACTTTTTAAGGATGTTTTTAGGGTAACTTTAGCTTAGTTGCGGTTTAGTAATTTTCAAGCATGTCAAGGCTTGTTTTCTTTTGGATGATTATTTGTTATACTCGTAAGGTGACATGTTAGTATGTCAATGCGGTAGACACTTAAGATGACACGTACATGTCATAACCATAAGAATAAAATATGAGATCAATCATTTAACTGAGTGGGAGTGGGTAAGCTATATGAGTTTACCCATATAGGCCCACCCCACACCTCAATTAAAGAGATAACTTGGGCTCCAGGCGAAGGTGTGATAACCTAACATCTTAAAAAAGAGGTAATTAACTCTTTAAACCTTAGAAGGGATTATGTACCTTTACTTGAGAAGAGATGGCCAGTCTCTGATGGAGGAGAATTCATTGTTCTTCTGATTTTGCGTACTTTCGATATGTCCCCATTTCCGTATGTCAACACCTCATAAGACAAAGACATGTTAAAAATGGACGTCAACTATGTTGACGCCTCTCCACAAGTTGTGTTAGTGACATCTTGATTTGTAATGAAGTAAGAAAATAGTAAATAGGAAAATGGAGGATCACAAATAAATAAAGGATTGTCCATACCTGAGATGAGATGAGTTAAAGGGGTGCATTGTTTAAATGTAACACCTTTTAAGGTGAATGGCGTTCCAACTTCGTGGTATCATTTGTCCATCCAAGGTTGACAGACGATATGCTCCTTTCCCGGCCTGTGCATCTATCAGGTAGGGTCCTTCCCACTTTGGGGCGAGCTTGCCTGCATTGAGTTCCTTTATATTTTGGAATGCCTTTCGTAGGACTAAATCTCCTACTTGAAACCTTCTAACCCTTACATTTTTATTGTAAGATCTGGCTACCCTTTGTTGATATGATTGCATCTGAACTTTGGCCATGTCCCTTAGTTCGTCTACTGTATCCAAGTCATATGTCAAGATGTCTTTATTATGTTCAGATGTCAATAAACTGTATCTGGCCGTAGGTACAAGTACTTCTGCTGGAATAACTGATTCTGTCCCAAATACAAGTGAATAGGGAGTTTGACCAGTAGCGTTCTTAGATGTCGTCCTGTCAGCCCATAGAACCATTGGCAATTCTTCTGCCCATCGTCTAGGGGTGGACATGGTTCGGTTCAAACCGCGGTTTGAGACCGAACCGAACCAAACCATGCAGTTTGGTTTGGTTTTTTTATATAAATGGTTTAGCTTGGTTTGAAAATTTAATAAACCGTGTGGTTCGGTTCAGCTCGCAGTCTGGAACCTTAAAACCGAACCAAACCGAACCGAACCAAACCGATTCAGACCGAACCGCGGTTTAATGGTTTGATACTTTTATCTTGCTACTAAGACATTTGACTTTTATTTAATGGTTGAATCTTGAATTTGTAATTTTGTATCTTTATTTTAGACAATGTCATGTAATTTGTTTTGAGATGGTTTCTTTTGTTGTACTTGTTAGAACAATGAACTTTCAGTTTACTAAAACTCATTCCTATTTGGATAGTAGTATTTGTGTTTTATGTTTAATATATATGATTGCTAGTTTGATAAAAAAAAATATGTAAAGAGCAATTCTTTTAGTTGGACGGGTTTGTAGTTCGGATAGCGGTCTAGACCGCAGTTCGGACCACGATTTGAACCGTTTATGAAACCGTGGTTTGAGACCGAACCGAACCAAACCGAGGTGGTTTGGTTTGAAGTTTTCTATGGTTCGGTTTGGTTTGGGATTTTCCCAAACCGAGTACTAGCGGTTTGGTCTCCAAATTCCTTCCAAACCGAACCAAACCGAACCATGTCCACCCCTACCATCGTCCTTTCTTCTGGTTCAGTCTCTTTTTTAAGTTGCTTATGATTATTTTGTTGCTAGATTCTGCCTGTCCATTGGCTTGAGGGTGAACAGGTGAAGATGTCACCATCTTGACTCCCCAAGATGTCAAGAAATCTTGGGTTTTCTTACTAATGAATTGGGAGCCGTTATCACAAATTATCTCTGAAGGTATCCCAAATCGGCTGAATATATTTCTTTTGATGAAAGAGATTACTTCTCTGTCACGAACTTGTACGTACGCCTCAGCTTCTACCCATTTAGAGAAATAGTCTGTCATAGCTAATAGAAATACTCTTCCTCCTGGTGCCCTGGGTAATTTTCCTACGATGTCCATTCCCCAAACCATAAATGGCCATGGCGACAAGATAGGATGCAATAGCTCTGTTTGCCGGGTGCGGGGATGTCCCATGTCGTTGACAGGAGTCACATTTCTTTGCATAGTCCGCGACGTCTCTTCTCATTGTGGGCCAAAAATATCCCATCCTCGAGCCTTAGTATGCGAATTACGCCCCAGTATGATTTCCACACTCTCCTTCATGCGGTTCCTTGAGAACCCGATGAGCTCGATGCCGCTTCTAGACATCTTAAGTAGTGACCGGCTGATTTTCTAAACAAAAGGTTATCGATAAGTAAATACTTAGATACTCTTACCACTGAAGGCTCTAGCATTTTCTCCTCGTGCAGGATCGTATCATCTAAGAGATACTTGATAATAGGAGCCGTCCAAGAAGTTGCCGGAGGAAGGTACGTCGACATCTAGAACGAACAATTCAAGATGATCAATTCTTTGGGATGTCAACATGCACAATTGGGATGCTTGTACGTGAAATGCTTTTGAAGGTGAACCTAAGTTTGCCAGAGCATCTGCGAGAATTTTCCTCTCGTGGAATGCTGTTCCAAAGTAAATGTTTTGAATTTGGCCGCGAATTTTTACAATTTCCAAATATGTCGTCATCTTTGCATTTTTGCTATGTAGGATCCATTGTAATGGTTGACAATTAGCAAAGAATCTATAAACACCGGATATGCTTGACATCTAGGTCTGGGCCGCTATTAGACACTGCAATTAATGCCTCGTATTCTGCTTCATTATTAGTTGCCTTGAAAGCTGCAGCATGGATTGTGGTATTATGTCCCCTTGTGACGATTTTTGTACAAACACCAAGACCTGTACCTCTCATGTTAGAAGCACCATCTCGTGTAGAGAGTCCAGGATCTTCAGGATGTCATCATCTTGAAGTTGCTTTGAACCTCCAATTCCACCTCTTGTTGCATGGTTGGACTAAAGTCGGCCACAAAATCGGCTAAAGCTTGAGATTTTATTCTTTGTTCGGGCTCATATTTAATGTCGTATGTGCTTAATTGTACAGACCACTTCGCCATTCGACCTGACATCTCTGGTTTTCTCATAACATTCTTAATATGATAGTTAGTGCGTACAATTATAGTATGTGTTTCAAAATAGTGCCTTAATTTAATAGAAGCAGTTATCAAAGCTAAAATTAACTTTTGTAAATGAGAATACCTGGTCTCTGCATCTAAAAGTGTCTTACTTATATAGTAGATGGGTTGCGACTACCATCTCGTTACGCCACCAAGACCGCACTAACGGCGCCTTCGTCTTACCGGGTAGATGTAAAGATGTTCCTCCTCCTGAGGCTTGGCCAATAATGGAGGTGTCGACAGGTAAGTTTTGAGCTCCTGAAAGGCTTATTCATGTTGGTTTTCCCACTGGAACTTCTTGTTCTTCCTTAGGATGTCATAGAAAGGTTTGCATCGATCCGAGGATTTTGAAATGAACCTGGTGAGTGCAGCAATCTTTCCTGTCAATCTTTGGACGTCCTTGACAGATTGAGGTGATGACGGGTTAATAATAGCACGTATACGTTGCAGGGCGGCTTCAATGCCTCTTTTAGTAATCATGTAACCCAAAAACTTCCCTGCCTTCATTCCAAAGTTGCATTTAGCTGGATTAAGTTTCATATTGAAACAATCCAAGATGTCAAAGGCTTGAGATAAGTTGCTTATGTGATCTTCAGCTTTCTTGGATTTTACTACCATGTCGTCAATATATACTTCCATTATGTACCCAATCTGATCTTTGAACATTTTGTTGACGAGCCTCTGATATGTTGCACCTGCATTTTTTAGTCCAAAAGGCATAGCAATATAACAATAAATACCTGTTGGCGTTATGAAGGCGGTGTCTTCCTGGTCAGATGGTTCCATCTGGATTTGCTGGAATCTTGAAGATGCATCCATGAAGGTGAGGAGCTCATGTCCGGATGTGGCATCAACTAACGGATCTATGTGAGGCAGAGGGAAAGGGTCTTTTGGACAGGCTTTATTTAAGTCGGTGAAGTCAACACAGACTCGCCATTTCCCATTCTTCTTTTCAACTACAACCACATTTGCTAACCATCTTGGATAATCTACCTCTCGGATCATGTTGGCCTTGAGTAAGCGCTCTACCTCTTCCTTGATGATCTGGTTTCTTGTTTCTGCAAATTTTCTTCGTTTCTGGTGCACTGGTTCAAAACTAGGATCGATGTTAAGTTTGTGAGTGATGACATCTTTGCTGACGCCGGTCATGTCATCATGTCTCCAAGCAAAACTCTTTACTCTGCTTTTTAATAAGTCCACAAGCTTCTCTTCTATATCTGATGGGATGTCACTGCCAATAAGTACCTTGATGTACGGGTTGGAAGGGTCTAGCAATACTTCTTTCACATCGTTCTCCCTAGCTTCCAGGACTTCTCGTACTTTCCTCTGTAATTGCTATGCTTGTTTTGGAGATGTCGACGCCTTCATTGAAGTCTTAGAACATTCCTTGGCCACCTGGTGATCACTGTATATTTTGGCGACACCCCAAGGTGTTGGGAACTTCACACACTGATGGTAAGTGAATGGAACAGCCTTCATCCCATGAATCCATGGTCTTCCAAGAATGACATTGTAGGATGTTGCATAATCGATTACACAGAACCGCTTCATGGTGTTGAGGCCCTTTGAGTATATTGGAATCTTTATTTCCCCCACTGTTTCTTTGACTTCACCACTGAAGCCTACCAATACTGGGGATTTCTTGATGATCTTCGATTCTGGGATGTTCATTTCCTTGAGGGTGCTCAACATAATGAGATTGACAGAGCTACCCCCATCAACGAAGATACGCCGGATTGTACAATTGGCGATCTGCAAGGAAATAACTAAGCTGTCGTGATGGGGTTCCAGCAAGTTCTCTCGATCACTCTCATCAAAGGTGATTGGATCATGGCAGGGTGTCGACATTCTTGGTTGTCTTTCTGGCCTCTCCTCTTTTGACTCCTTAGCATGTCGTTTTGCGGCAGAATAGGAAGTGCCACATATTTCTGAACCTCCACTAATGAAATTGATCACCTTTGTTGATGCTGGGGAAGATGCTGGTCTCTCGACTTCATGAGGAGCTTCCGCACTTTCAGCCTTCTTCTTTCTGGATCCCAGCAACTCCTTAAGATGTCCCTTCGAGAGCAAGTAACTGATCTCCTTTCTTAGTGCGATGCAATCTTCAGTAACATGCCCAAAGTCTTTATGGTAAGCGCACCATTTTGATTTGTCACGCCATCCCGTAGGCTTATCTCTGTCTTCTTTGGCCATCGGCTTTGTCCCTAGGTTGCCCATTGCGCGAGTATACGAAATGTCAACGGAAAAACAATAATCGAAATGTTAGGCACATTATCATTATCTTCATCCTCACCGTCTATTGAATTAATTTTGCTAGTATCAATTCTTGGGTAAGGATTGGAACGGTTGTTCCTGCGATGGGATGATTCAGTTTTCCTGTCAGGGTGGTCATATGTCGACGACTTGGACGAGGACTTTGATCTTCGCAGCTCATCTTCCTCCAATCTTATGAATCTCAATGCCCTTCTCCTGACTTCTTCCAACCGCTTACAAGGAGTCATCACCAAATCTTGATAATACTGTGAATCTTTCTTCAATCCCATTTTGAATGCTTACGTAGTGTTGACATGTCAAGATTGGGAATTTCCAGTACTTTCTTATTGAACCGGTGAACATAATCTTTCAGAGTTTCACTAGGCTGTTGGGTCACATTGTAGAGATCACTTGTCAGCTTCTCAAATTGTCGACTACACGAGAATTGGTTATAGAACATGTTGATAAGATGGGCGTATGAACCAATTGAACCTAGGGGCTGCCTAATCAGCCATTTGAGAGCTGGACCAACCAAGGTTGATCCAAATCCTCTGCATAAGCAAGCCTCCCGGAATTGGAGCGGAATATGGATTATGTCCATCTTCTCCTGATAGTGAGCAACATGCTCCTCTGGGTCTGTGGTGCCGTCATACAACTTCATAGATGGAACGTTGAAATGCTTCGGGATGTCGACATTTGCAATTGCCGGGACAAACCGAGATTGATTGTAGCAGTTCTGAGACACTGGTTGGATTGGAGGAGTTATGTCGGGCACGTTCATTATCAGCTCCCTGAGATCCTGCATCTGTTTGGCTAGTGGGTTTCCTGCAAAAGGGTCAGCCATAGGAACACGATTGACACTTATTTCCATTTTGGGCCGTCCCAGCTCACTTGAATCCTCCCAAAAATAGCCTAGTTTTTATATTTTTATATTAGATGGACCCCACCACTTTACCCTTTAATGATATCAATTACAGTAATGTTTTGGTAGAAAAAACAATAGTGTTGAATCTTAACTTTGACAAGTGTGTGGATTAAATAACAAGGAGGGGACTGTGGAATTCGACTAAATGGAACAAAGGCATAAAAATAAAGAATGACACCACGATTTGTTAACGAGGAAAACCTTAGAAGTGATAACCTCTTTGGAAAAAACCCCGGGAGTTAGGTCTCCAACCTTAAAAGTTTCACTATAATAATTGAGTTACAACTGTGGAAGATGATGGAGAGAATTACAAGAGAGATGTGCGTAGTGTGTGAGTGTGCGAGAGTATGTATCTTTTTTCATCTCCATCTCCCCTTAAATATAAGTAAGTTTGAATGGGTAAAAGTTGTTTCTACAATCTCGGGAATAGTCTTATCTTCTTCAACGTCCGTGAGACCAAGTCATCCTTGCCGTTGAAGATGTGTTGAACGTGCTAGAAAAATATCCCGTATTCTTCTCTCTTATCCACTGGAAAATAATAATAAAGATATTAGGAAATATCAAATAAGTAAATATTAAAACGATACTTACAGTGGAGTAACATCTTGACATGCAGGAGCAACTGAAGATGTCACCATGCTGAAAAATACCCACAACAAGTAATACTAATCCTAACAATTGATTAATTAACCCAACTTTCACCTAATCTAACTGTGTAAAAATAATCTAACTGACCCTTTACCCAAGAAAACCCTACCCCCCATTCCAACCCACTTCGTCATTTGTTTTCCTTGTTTTTCCTCTCAAGAACCCTAAGTTCTTGAGACGCCGTCTACCAAATTCCTCAAAATCTCTCATGGATCTGCCATTGTCGAGGCTAAAAAGCTTTGATTTGATGTCCCCCAAAGATGCTACGGTGGACGTCTATGCTCCCTTTCATGCCGATTCGTATCCAAGCCCTAATTTGACGAGTTGTGAAGATTCTGCCTTGAATCTCATGAATCTGCCATTGTTGGGACAATCGAGCATTTATGTTACAGATTTGTTGCCCATAGATGATACGGCAGCGACGGAGCCTCCCCTTTACAAAGATTCTATGGTGGACGTCTATCCTCCCTTTGATGCCGATTTATATCCAAGCCCTAAATCGGTGAGTTGTGAAAATTCTTCTACCAATCTCATGAATCTGCCATTTTTGGGGGAATCAAACTTTTATTTTACGGATTCGTTGCCTGTTGATGATAACGCGGTGACGGAGTCTCCCCTTTACGGTGATTCATATCCAATGGCGATGGAGTTTGAAAAGGTTCGGGCTTTGTTCAACAGAAGTTGTTGGACATTGAATCACAAGCTAGTCATTACCTCTCTACTCTGAGAATGATGACATGTTTCTTACCTAGATTTATTAGTAAGGATGATATCGACAGTCCATACTACCCGGCTCCGACTGTAATCCGAGAATTCTTGAGTTCATCTACTTCACAGGTCGTATCACTACTTTTACTTGTTTCTTTCAGCAATTGGGTGATTAAGAGTGCATTTTGGTTGTGTAAATCTTTTTCGTGTGTGAAATGATGATTCGTGTGTACGAATTGGGTTTGGAAATAGATTGATTTTTTTGTGATAGTTTCCTCAGTTTGATTTTTCACAATGATGGTTTGTTGTTACTGGTTGTTACTTTTAAGAAGTCTATGATGATTTTTTTTGAGACTTCAACTGTTTTATGTTTGCTTGTATTTGTTGCTGGTGAGATGGAACTTCTTGAGGTTTAATTTTTGACCATTACTCTGTGATGATTTGCTACATTCTGAGAGTAATTAATTTTAAATACAACTTGTTTTTCATTATGAAAAGGCCACAATTGGCACTGTTTAAGACAAAAAGGCCACTTCTACACAATTGGCACTATTTAAGACCAAAAAGCCATTTTTTTTTACAAAAGGTCACAAATTCTGTTCACAAGTACTGTTCCATCATGCCCTCAAGTCCTGCTGCATTTCCTTGCTCAATTAGATGCAATAAACAGTCTCTTACGAAGCTCTTTTCAACTGGATACTCATTTGGGAGTAATCCCCTTCTATGTAAAGCATCCTTGCCCATGTGCTTGATCACATAATCATTTGATCCACGCTTGATCATAATCTGTTCCAAACTTATAAAAAATTTGTTCAGTGTGTAATGTGAAAGATTAGTGAAGGATTCTTCCACTGCAGCCACCAACTCATCAATATTCTTAGGTTGCACATCTGTCTTCAGTGAGTCTATTGATCTAAACCACCCTAGGTCATTAACATTTGTATCTGGGGAGTTTGGTGGCTGGAATAATAGCTTAATATTGAAACCACCTTCATTTGCTGCTGCTATAAAATCTGGGTCAGAATCAAGTGATAAGTGTGGTGGAGCATTATCCCATTGTATGGTTATGTCTTTACTAGCTGTGGGTGGCCATTTAGCTTTAATTGCAGGGAGTACCTGCAATCAAATGAAGTTTTGTTGCATTAAAACAGTAATGGTGACATCAAAGAGCATGAAAATTACAATTTTTTCACTACTTACATGATTTAGCATCATCTCTTTTGTGGTTTGCTTGTTAATTGACTCCATTGCCTTCGTAACTGGAGTTCCACGAACTGTTCTGTTGTTCCTCTTTGCTTCTTCTATCTTTGTAAATGGCCACAATCCCACTTTGCCATCAAACACCAACTCTCCATTTTCTGCATAGATAGGTCTACTAACAGCACATAGAAACATGACTTTTATGATGAATCTCTTACTTTGGCATGACCTGTAGGGTAGTGTTTCCCCTGGAAAAATGTAGTATTTCTGTGTGCACTTGGACATGTTAAACCACTTCTCATCAACATGTATTACATGGGTCATGCTTTTAAACTTGGGTGTAGATGTAGCAACATCATATCTGAGTGAAGATAAACTGAATTTCAACCTTGATGTTTTGTTCGCATCATTTAAAGCAGGCTTCATAGCGTTGGAATGTGGTCTGATCACACCAGTTTTTTTCCATCGAAAAATTGTACTCTTGCTTACACCCATGTTTTTTGAGAAATTTCTAATTGTTGTTCTCTTTTGAAAGGGTATGGATTTCAGTTTTTCAACATCAACTTCTATTTTTGTACTACAAATGTTACCTTCTCTTTTTGTAGGCAAAGAACACGGTTGCCCAAGCTCGATTTGCTTCTTCACAGTCCTCCAGAATCTGAGTAATGTGGACTTGCTGATACCAAACTTGAGACAAGCTTCATCCAGCTTGCATTTTGGAAGGAATCTCTCTTCAGTGGGAAATTTCTTTTTTGAAGAAAGGCTAAGGAATTGAGCAATCAAGAACCTCTCCTCTTTTGTAATATCTTTAGGCATGGCAGCCCCCTTTTTTTTCCTTCTGTTCTTGAACTGGGTTTAGTTTAAATGGTTGTTTGTATTTATAGAATGTCCTAATAGATTAGGAGGGAATTTTGAATTGTTGTACTGAAATTTAATTAGGAGGGAAACTCAAATTTTTCGGATAGTAATGCAAGGCTGTAAGTTTATCCCATCCCAGGTTGTACCTTTTTAACTTAGTTGATTTACCCTTATTTAAGTGTTGGAGCCAAAATTTAAAAGTGATGGCTGGAAAGATTAGGGGAGGTCAAATCTCCTAATACTTATCTATAAAGTACACTTCTCTTTATTTTATTCTTTCTTCTTAGTTCTTGTGCCCACCTCAAGGGTGTCAAGTGAGCTGGGACGGAGGGAGTATTTATCTATAATACAATAGAGGAAGGATTTAACCGCCTCTTAGGTAGGGTATAAGTGGTGGCTAGGATTCATTCTTGGAAATCTGATTCAAGGGCCGAGATTGAATAACAGTTTATTTGTTTTCCCACTCCCACGTCAGTTAAGTAACCTCCATTAACCTCCCCACACGTCAGTTAAGTAACCTCCATTAACCTCCCCACACAGTCTTTATGATTATCCTCCACCTACCCCCTCACCATTCCCTCCAGTGACCTACTGCCCTGTCTTTCCTCTTCCAGTTAAAATCAAAATCAAATTCGTGGAACCAACCAGAGGACTGCAAATTGTAGACGGAGAGAGACAAGTAATTTTTTTAGAGAGAGAGAGATAGAGAGTGTTTAGAAGGTTTTAGAGAGAGAAAGTGTTGAAGGTGGTGGCGGTGATGACAATGGACAAAGATAAAAGGAGATAGAGACAGCGATCATCGGCGTCGGATCCAACACTGGCGGCACTCCTCGCGTCGGACTCTTCCTCCATTCAAACCCTAAATTGGGTGAACAACTTCTCTACTTCAGCTTATCCTCTCTTAGAAGCCCAATTCAATCTTCCAAGGTACTCCATTATCTCAATTCAATTCAATTCAATTCATTTACATCTTTTTAAATTTGTCAAACTGTTTGTAATATTTGAGATCTCACAGGATTTTGATAAGCTCTGGCCGATTTTTGATTCGGCTCACTCTCGGGACTTTAGAAAGGTAATTTAGTTCACTCATTATAAAGTTTAGTTTTTGGATTTGAATATGTTTTTTTTATATCGTTTTATTTTGGAGTGAATTAGGTTGTTCAGAATATCATAGCTGAGTTAGAATATTTACTGAACAAGAGTAAAAGAATGCAATGTGAAGATTATAGGTTTTCATAATTTCAGTGGATGTTGAGGAACAAAATTACGAATGAATGATTCTAAAATGTGAAAAACAACACTGAACTTTTGTTAAGGTCTTTCAAACTCTTTTTCTGTATAACTTTTTTTTTCATAAACATTTAATTGCTTTCTTGCTTAACTTATAAACTGGATGTGACCTTAGTCAGACTTGAAAACAGGAGATGCTTTGTTTGTTCCTATTCCTTGAATTATTCATTTCCATGTTTAACATTAGCTTTTTGGATAATCAGGAATTCAGGATAAAGAACTTTTTATTTTATTTATATGGTTAAATGTAGATGTCCCTTCTCTAATGCTTGTAGTTCGTCTGCCCCTTTCATTTTATGTTTTTTTTTCACTCATCATTTTGCTTTGCTTTCTTTCTCAATTATATCACATATCTTTTATTACCTCTTTTTGGTTTGGAGATCACATGAAAAAGGGTAGTGAGTTAAGTTGAGCGTTATGAGAAAGAAGGTAGTGCATGGACAGGCCTCAGCGTAAGGTTATTGTTTGTGGCTGCCTGTTGTCTTCTATGATGCAAAATTTCATTCTGGTTTGCTGATATTATGTCTTCAGTCAAAGCAGATGGCCGCGAAGAACAAACAAAGTACCCCAAAAGGCAAAAAAGATTCTCTAGATGGTAGTGTCTCTTTTGTGAAAGTCGATTCTTTTAGGTTATACATTACATGTTAATCTGAACGAGAAGGTGTTTTGTTTCATGCAGATGATCACTCTCAATATGTTGATACTCCAGCTAAACAATCAAGAAGGGTAACTAACTATTCTCCCTGGACTACTTTGTATCCGATCATGTTCGGTTTGAATAGGAAGTGTTGTGTTTATGGGAAAGATAGAGAAACCAACACTTGGAAGCTTCTGTTTTCTGCATATCTCACCCTCTGTTTTTATCCGTGTGTGTTTTATAAGGCGAGGAATGAGATTGTTTGGTTACAGTTCTATGAAGAGGCAGTGATTTGCCATGTTTGAAATCACAGTTAAAGTTATCATACGGAAATGCAAGTGTGTGTAGAGAGGGGGTAGATTTGAACTTAGGCCTTACTGTTATTGGCTGTGTATATAGCATTTTAATCTTCAAGGTTCGAGCCATCAAGCATGCTTCTAGATTATTCAGTTATTATTGTTGTATCTAAGCCTTTCTTGAATGTATATTGCACATTAGCATACACTGACCTCAATAAATTACCCTATTATGGAGTTCTGTTGTGGTCTTCTAGCTAGACCACTACCATACACTACCTTCACCTTACCCAAAAAAATATCAAGAAATAATAGTGGATTAGAAAGAATGCAGGATAATTGTCCAACGTAGTTTAATATCAATTTGATGAAAAGGAAAATGATGATTAAGACCGAAAGACTAATTGGTATTAGCATAACTTTATTTACATAGAAAAATCTCATTCAAACTTATCGTACCAAGTTTAGTAGTTTACAACAAAAAGGAAAATATCTATTCTCTTCCACAAAAGGAAATATAATAGAAATGAACAAATGTCTATAATTTGTCCTTACTTTCTTTTTAGGTTTGGCTTCGTGTTTTCTATAGATAATTTGTTCTTAATTAGCATCACAGATCTCCCCCTTAATGATACCCCCTCCGTCCCAAAATGAATGTCCAAAAAAGTTTCAAATTTACTCTTGAAGAGCAAATTTTAAAAGGTTTTGGATATTCATTTTGGGACGGTGGGATATTAATTAGAGAATGAGATGTAGTTTTAGCATGTGCATTTTGATGTATGGAATAAGTATATTTGTCTATAAGCATGTGTTTTTGTGCATTTATGGATTTAATTTTGGAGGTGAATCACTGATACTGATGTGTGTGATCTCTTTGGAGCTAGAATCTGAACTAAGTTTTTCATGGTAGTCACAGAAGATTGACATTATTATTTCCAACTGAAAGAGGTCAGCTCTCCGTGCATCTAATTTGGTGATATGTTATTTTTGCAGTTTATGCTATTTATGAAATTCTATTTTTTATTTTATTCTTACCTGACTATTATAGATGATGTCTCATATTGTAAATTGGATAAATTTCCATCTTTCGACTTTCTTAACCCCAATTAAGTTTTTCAGTCATTTTCATTTTTTGGGAAGGGTTTGAACAGGAAAGCATCAACCTTGCTGTTTGTGCTCTCAGGTTTGATACCCTTCCATCAACGGATAAATGATTGAATGATTAATAAGGATTCAAGCCATCATGCTCTGAAAGCTTTAACTCCTGTACATGTGTTGCCACTTTCCAAACAGAGCAGACTGCTATTGGTATTCTAAATCATTTCTTGCTCTTAGTTAATCTCTTAAGCTCACTTTATTTAGTTTTGTCTAGATGATGATGATCATTTGACTGCATAAGTGTCTTTTTTGTAAATAACTGTTCGAACAGTATATTTCTATGATTATAATGGTTTTGATGTTCATGAATAATGCAAACCCCCTTTTTCTGTGCGCCAAGTTTGGAGAGTGAACATTTTGGCTCCAAAAATGTGTCTTTTTTAAGTGCTTTACCATAAAACATTTACATATTGAAGGATTTTGTTTTGATATGATTTGCCATGCGAGTTCGACACATTTTTGTTCACTCCACTGGAAATTAACCATGTTTAGTACATAGTTCAGCAATCAAAATTGTTATTTTGAGTAAATGCCCAATAAATGAAGACAGAAGATTCTGGAAAATGGTTGTAAGGGCTTTGATTAATAAGCTACATATAATCCTGACTTATGTTATGCTTCATTATGTAATGCTATACTTGATTTCCAATGTAGTGGAGGATTGAAGGAAATGTAGTGCTCTGTACATTCCAAATTGAATCTCTTTTGGATAACGTTATCTCAAAATGAGTGTTCCTTTCTGTATAGGTTAACAATGGCTTACCATTTGTATGTGTCATGCCCCAGTGTGCATTTACAATACTGTAATGTGGACTGCAAGGTACAATGCTACAATATGACTTTACGGTCATTTATATATAAAAATTGTATTACTAAAATGGCCTAATAGTCGACTTTCCTAAGTTTTCTAAAAAGACGTAAGGGACACTCAATTTGGGATGAAGGGAGCAAACATATTGTACTTTATGACCACTATCACTTACTACGTATAATATATGTATAAAGTGTGAAAGTACTGTGGTACATATAGTTAGCATGCAATTTCAGTTTTCTCATTTTTTTTCCTTTTCATACTGATCCGTGCCAATGACACGAACATTTGAGTACTAGTATAAACACAAAATCAAAATAATTTGTTGGAACAAAAAAAAAAGTAAAAAAAATTAAATGGTCATTCAATCGGGCCAACCCCAGGGCAACTGGCCAACCTAGGTTAGGTTGTACAAATTCGTGACTTTCTATGATTTTTTTTTTTTTTTTTTTTTTTTTTTTTTTTTTTTTTTGTAGCGACTCACTGATGTCAGTGGTCTAAGGCATTTATCGGGGGACTCTCATTTGATCGTGATAATCCCATCTCGTTTTTCTCACTAAATAGTCTTACAATATGAGAGGCCATCCTCCGCCTCCGCTTCCGAAATTGGGCGCTACGGCGCCGGAAGATGACGTCGATCCAATTCGAACCGCCTTACACGGCGGTGGCGTTACTGGACTCCGCAAGAAGGCCACTGGAGTTCGAGCGTGGCTATTCCTTGATTCCGCCGGTCAAACCGAAATCGTTGAGGCCGGAAAGCATGCCATCATGCGCCGTACCGGCCTCCCAGCTCGTGATCTTCGCATTCTCGATCCTATCCTTTCTTACCCCTCCACCGTATTGGGCCGAGAACGTGCGATTGTTATCAATCTCGAACACATCAAGGCTATAATCACCGCCCAGGAAGTGCTTTTGCTTAATTCCAAAGACCCTTCAGTTACGCCTTTCGTCGATGAGCTTCAACGGCGTATCCTCCGGCATCATCACGCTATCAAATCCCAGGTTTATCAATCTCTTCCATATGAAAGTTTAGTTAATTAAATTAATTGATGTCCTTTTGTGGCTGATGTCTTTCGTTTGACAATGGGACATCATTTGTGACATTTCTTATATGTGCTTTGGATGAGGAATTTTGTTGCTTTCTTGTTTGAATGAATTATTTCGAAGATGATTGTAGCCAAGTGAACTTCTTCTATGTCGAATTAAAAGGACAAGAACGTTTTTTTTGTGGGGATAATTTTCTGATATGTATTCATGAATTGAAACTGTACCAAAATGATGATAGCTATGGAATTAGCTGAAAATAAAAGAAATTGTGAACTGGAAGGAAGCTTTGAAATGGATAAAAGATGGTGATAGCTTCTCTGTCTGTTTCCTAATGCAAAAACCGTCCCTGTCTCTAACATAGTCTGCATTTATCCAAATGATGTTGCATGCTCTTAGCGAAATGATTCACGCAAAAGCGCAATGGCCCATTCCATCTGTTTCTCGACCAAGATAAAAGTTGACACGAAGGTCTGGTAGTGTACTTGGACAAATAATATGTGCCTTCGACATTTTTTTTACCAATTTATTGTCTCATTCTTTTGAATATGTGGCTATGTGATATCCTTATATTCACCGGGACACAGTTGGGAGTCAACAAAATCTGGTGATCTTGCTCCCTAGGCCTGACTGGAAAGATTCATTAGGTTCTTTACAAACATTGTGCAACTGTTCAATCACTGGGGTGAGCCACAATTGTATAACCTGCAATAAGTGAGGTCCCTGCCTCAGGTGTTTACTTACTGGGTTGCATCAGTTTTGATGTAGGCTTTGTTCCTCCTGCTGCCCCTTTTAACATGATTTCACTTTCTTCCTTGTGGGCTTAATTTTTTAAACTCAGGCATTTAGGGTAACTACATACTTTGAGTCCATCGTCACAACAAAATTATTAGTTGGTTCAATTTCGCACCCTAATTTCTTGGCAAATATATCATCAAGGAATTTGTATGTTCTCTGTGTCCACCGAGTGGAGAGAAGTCTTCCTTTCTGCTGTTCGACACATTGCCAGATAAAGTGTGTAAAGAAATTTGAATTTCTTGAGGTTTTTCTGGGGTTTGGGGGCTCTGCACATGAATCACATCCATTCCCCCATCACTGTTCTCTATATCTCCTTCAACGATTGTATGCAATTTTTTGAAGGCACATTTATGGTCCGGACTGTATTTCTCGTCACTGAGGTCACAAAGACCCTTTTCCCATGTCGCTTGCCACTGGTTGGGTGTTCGTTTTGTGTAGCCAGAATTATTACAATTGATTTTTTCTTTTGTTTAAAATATACAGTAGATCCAGTAAGTTAGAAGAATTAGTTATAGAACTTAGAGTTGGTTTGTAGGTTGAACTGTTCTAGCTTTTAGCCAAGCTTGTTGCCTTCGTTTTTTTCTCCAGTATTCTACAGTGGATTCATGAAGTCTCACAAGCCCATAGGCTTTGTGTAGGCCTGGCAGTTGGGTTGGGCTGGGTTCAGATGGGTCATGGGTTTAGATGGATAAAACCTGGCACAACCCATTTAGCTTTCAGGTCAGATTTACTGGGTCGGGTCGGGTCGGGTCAACCCAACATGTCAGCAATTTTTTTTTTTAAATCTTTATTTACTTAGCCCTACAAATTACATTGCTGCCCCTAGAAACTTTCATATTAGAAATGTAATTTAAATTACAAAAATCAACCTCTCCAACTCAACCTTACTACAATGGCAAAGCCATATCCAATCCAATTTAAACCAAACAAAATAAAAAAAGCAAAAACAACATCATTTTACAAGTTTTTGACAATCTAATTTCAACAATTTCTGAGTTTTTGACAATTTAAATGCAACATTTCTGGGTTTTTGACAATTTGAATGCTTTCTTGAGCAATCCATTTCTCCTCTTGGAGAAGTTTACCAGCCTGCTAGTCGCGTTCTCGATACGCCTCATCTGAGTTTTCCCTCTTTTTTTCCTGCTTCAAGAAACACAAAATAAATAAAAAAGTAGCGGCTTACATGTAGAGAAAACAACCTTAAACTTGAACACAAAGAACACCCACCCAACAACCTGACTGATCAAAGCTTCAATCTTTCTTTCAAGAACTTCCCTCCAACACCAAGAAACTATGTATCTATCACCAAACACAAAACTCAAATTAAGCACAACCCAAATTCTTAAATATTTCACTTCCCAAAACTTAGAAACCAAAGGAAAGGATTTAACATGAAAAAGAAACTATTTTTTCTTGGGTAAAGAGAGAGGGAATTCAAGAATCATAGCAATTATAGAGGGAAATGAAAAGGGTTTGATAGTTAGATAGTTACAGCCTATAAGCAACTGCTGGAAATGACATAAATCAAGAAAATAAAATATTAAATTACAGTAATTCAATCAAGTTCTAGAATTTAATAACCCTCCATTTGATTTGGACATTGAAACAAAAAGGAATCAAAACCCACACCAATTCCATCACAATCAACCTATATAATACCAAACAAGACAATAAAAATATTGAAATTTAAGAAATAATTCCAAGAAATACAGCCTAACATTAAAATACTCAAAATTTACCCAAATTAGTAAGAGGTAATAAAATAAAAACAGAACCTGCAAGTTTGAGGTTGTATTCTCTTTTGATAATCTCAAAGAAACTGCCAATCATTTGCAAGAATTACTATGAACCCAAATGCATAAGATCAACCAAACAACAAAACCCACGAACAAATCAGTATGCCATGAATCTCAAAGCCATGAATTTACCTTTGTCGATTAGAAATAAAGAAAAATTAGGGCTTCGACGACGATTAGGGTTTGTACCGCCGCCTTGATTTGCGTCGTTGGAGTGATTAAACCATGAATCTACCTCGATTAGGGTTTGATTGCGTCTCGATTTGCCATCGATGGAGTGATAGCAGAGATGCGAGGGAGAAGGCCGAAAGGGGAGGATTAGGGCGTCGAGTGTAGAATGACGGGATTTGAGAAATTTCCTGTGATCTAACCAGGTTAAACAGGTCACTGGGTTAAACCTTTCTAAACCCGTTAATTGGAGTGGGTTCAAATGGGTTACCTATATGGATCTTTTTATTTTATTGGGTTGGGTAATTAATGGGTTGGGCTGGGTGGGTTGATGGGTTCATGGATAATATTGACAGGCCTAGCTTGGTGCAATGTTAAATGATCTGTTTATGTCAATGCATTGTTTCTCAACCTCAATTGACCAATCACCTCCCCGAGCTGGTTTGGACTCTACTTGACAGTCTCTGTTTGTTGTTGTGCTTTGATTCCCATATAATTTTCTCATGCGGCAAACTTCCAAACCTTGACGGATCCCCCTCGACAAATCTTTCCATGCGGTGGGTGGTTGGCCATTTGATACAACCTCCTCCATGTGTTGAATCATTTATCCCACATTGGGAATTAACAAGCCTTGACTTCAATGTATAAAGATCCTGGGCTACTCCCCTCATTGCCAATTGGTTTTGAGATGGTACCCCAGAGTTGCAACCTGTGATATAGCCCATCTTTCCCCTTCCGTGCCGAATTAACCTGATTTGATGGTCCCCTCAAATCTGGAATGGGTGATGTTGTTGTCTGGATATTCTAGCCTCTGTCTGACTTGGATCCATGGCCATGCTAACATTCTTGCTTCTTCCTTCCCGTGGAAAGAAGCTTTGAAATGCGTAAACGATGGTGATAATACTCTGCCTTTCTCTTCTTCATTCTTTAGTTTAATCACACCAAATTAATAATCTCACGATCAAACAATCATTCCACATGTCTGTTTCCTAGTGCAATGTGTCCCTGTCTCTAACAAATTGCTGACACCTCCAGCGACTCAAACAACACCGTTCTTCACTAATCCAAATGATTTCACATATTCTTTGCTAGCCAAATACAACAGTGACTTAGTCCCACCCTCCTATTCATGTGACTTTCCACCATCATCTTCATGCTTTGGTTCATAATGATCATCACAGTTACCGCATCATTTAATCGAAATCTTAACAAGACCTATGCTTCCACTTGTTGACGCTATACTAAAATTTGGTGAAGGGGATAGTTGGAAACCGAAGGATATATTTATTCATATTCCAGCAATGACGAAAAAAGGTAGCTTTATGGAAATTTAAATTCAAATTTTAATAGACCTACTCATTAAAGGTGCTTTGGATAGCATATCTTTGATGCATAAACTAACCTACTTGATTGTACCAGAAAGGATAAACTGAGATAAGTGAGATATTGGAGAGTCCCAACTATGCAGCCACATGAGGTAGCATCAGAAGTGGGTCACCTTCATTGCTCAAAAGTCGGACATGATGAGTTGCTTTTACGGGAGTCACTCGAAAAATGTTCTGGATTGCTACTTTAGCTCTAGCGGAAGTGCACCATGTTTGAACACTAGTTGTAAAGCCCATGTAGCTAAGGAAGTAGTGTTTCCTGTAACTGGTTATATCTTTATTATTTATAGCAATGAAGGGTACCCAACTGTTTTTTTTTTTTTAAAGGATGTTTAAAGGGAAAGTTGGCACTTTCATCACTAGAAACGTGATTATTGTTTATTTCTTTAAAAGGAGAAAAGGATCCGATGTGGTACTTGTGTGTTTGTTGTATCTGTTTTTTTTTTTGGTCGGGTGTTTTGAGGTGTACGTGTGTAAATACTCTCTTTTACTTGGCCAGTACGTTCCTTTTACTCTCATTTGTCTTCATTCCATTTTGTGCAGGAGGGTGCAGAAAATGCTGATGACACAGACTGGACAAATTTGTATGATTTGGAAGGGCCACAGTCGATGGCAGACAGCCCTCCGAATCTATCTGGAAGGTTCCCAGACAAGGCCAAGGAGGATAAAGCAGACGGAAGACCTTCTCTTGACAAGCGAGATGGACTAAAGCTTCTGCCATTTGAGTTCATTGCGTTGGAGGCATGCTTGGAGGCTGCTTGCAGTTCCTTGGACAATGAGGTGAGGATTCCGTGTTCAGAATATTTTGTATCATAGTTTGTTGTGAATATTTTTGGTTTATAGTCTTTTAGTTACCTTCTCTTTTATCTGCCCTTTTTCTTATTTTTAAGTTTCACATTTGTCTTATTATCATTACCTAGGCAAGGACGTTGGAGCAAGAAGCTCATCCCGCTTTGGATAAGCTGACATCGAAGATTAGTACTCTGAATCTGGAGCGTGTCCGTCAAATCAAAAGCCGCTTGGTTGCTATAACAGGACGTGTTCAAAAGGTTTTGATGATTATGCTTTTAATAATTTTGGTTTAATGATTGATTTTTGGTTCAGTTTAACTTTATCATTAGTACCATATGTGTCAAACTTTGTTTTTTCTTTGAGCATGGTTATGAATTCATGCAACTATTTTCATCCATTGTACTTTAACCCAACTTTCACTTTAACCAATGTACTTTTTTATTAACATAAAAACCACGGTATTTTGGAAAACTATCACCTCAACCCCAATTTCGTGGATTAGAGCACGGATTGAGCACGGATTATGACACGAATTTGGTATTGGGATGATAGTAGGTTTTACAAAGTAAAATGGTTTTTATGTTAAGAAAAAAGTACATTGGTTAAAGTGAAAGTACAATGGATGAAAATGAAGTTTGGCCTTTTCAACCTTTAGTGAGATTCATAGGCATCACAAAGCTTGATGTATTGCTTGGTTTGGAACTCTTCATTATCCTTGCACGCTATTTCTGTATGTGTCCTTGCCCTAAAAAAAGTTTGTATCCTATTTAAACTGCTAGGATGCTAAAACTTCAAGTAAAAGGGGGCAACAAGAATTTTAGTGCATTTTTTCTTCACACGACCAGGGGAAAGTTTCAATAAATTGCAGTAAAACCCCTATTTTTTTAAAAAAATATTTGCACTAATAATTTATTCATTTTTCAAAACCAAATGAGGGCAATTGCCCCGATCAGACCCTACGTGGATCCGCCAGTGGTTGTTTGACAACCTCGCGTGTGTATGTGCGAGTGCGACTATCTACTATTCTAAGACAAGTTTCACCTGGAATTGCTAATTTATGTAAATAGCTGGTATGAAGATGCCATGTAATAATTTTTTCACAATTTTTCTGAAACTGTTTCATTACATCCTGTCTTACTTTATCAACTATCAAGTATGTTCAGTCTGAAATGGCATCCCGTATGAGCTACTCCCTCTTTCCCGGAATTGATGTCCCACTTTCCATTTTGGTTCGTCCCAAAGTAAATGTCGCATTTTCAAGTAAGGAAAGTGACTTGGTGCAATTATGTCATTGTACAAGTAATGTACAAACTAGTAAAGAAATTTCCATAAAAACGCTGACAAGTCAACCGCGACATTTGTTCTGGGACGGAGGGAGTACTTTTATTCTGATTATGTTGTATACAACCCCATTCAGGTTAGGGATGAGTTGGAGCATTTGCTAGATGACGATGAGGATATGGCTGAGATGTATCTGACTGATAAGCTAATGCAAGATCACACTTCTGGTACTTCTGTGGATGAGCAAGATGGCATGGATGACGAGGTCCTTCAGTCAGATATGGATGACAGAACTGCTGAAATTTCATTGGACGGTCATAGGGCCATCTATGAAAGTGATAATCTACACCAAATTGACAACCAGACAGAACAGTTAATTGGTGCATCAAGTGCCCTCAGCAGACGTAGCCATGGAACTCATACAAGTACGACACACAGTACTATAACTAAGCCCCTTGATGTGGAGGAGCTTGAAATGCTGCTTGAGGCGTATTTTGTTCAAATTGATGGTGTACTGAACAAATTATCCACGGTAAGCTATTTTAAAGTCTTTCCTACGTGGCTTCATAATTGATGCACTTCTCTACCCCAAATGTGGTATTCCACCCCTTTATTTTTTCACTCTTTCTTGCCAAATAGTTACTAATTTAGCAAGAAAATATTTGCTCATCAAGTGACATTGTTAAGAGAGGTTGTAGAATGTAAGTGTCCCCGGATGGTGTGATGTGTCATGTGTGATTGGTTAATTATGCTTAGCGTGACACGTAGATATTAAAGAACCTCGCTGGAGAGAAGGTCGATGTGGAAGTCGAGACTGATTAGTAAAGAGAAAGAGGCAAAGGCTGGTTCTAGAGAGAGTGCTCTCTCAAATCGCATTACACCAAGTCTCAAGCATGAAATGGTCGAGAGGAGATGATCGTTAACGAGTTACTGTAATAATGAGACTCTGACCTCTATTTATAGTGAGTATGAGATGATACTGGAATATCCATTGCCAGGTGTCTTCAGCCTATTGGTCATCTAATGACTATAGGACACGTGTCCCATATGTGGGAACCACATCAACTCATTCTCTCAATAATCCAGTCATATGCCTTGCAGATGCCCAACATCTCGCATGTGCAAGATGAAACATGTTCAACACGTGAGACTTACTCTCAATTCCAACCACCAACCCAATAACCCTCGAGATTCCCAAACTCTTCTCGGTCTGGTGAGGATTAATGACCATCGACCGGCCGTTGCACGTAAAAACCCCGGTATTGACCTAAGCCGGTCATCCATTTGGGATGTAAGTGCTAGAAAAGGTTTCCGCCTACTACCTCAAGCGTCAAGATATTTCCTTGGAATCCTTGTTGATTGGAGGTTTAGGCTCTAGGGTCGGGCAAAAGTGTTCCTAGGAACCCTTGTTGTTTAGAAGTCATTATAGACTTTGACCTTAAGTCATCTTGCTCCTGTAGACTGCTGTGAGAACCTTAGTTTCATAACCCATTGGGCTACTACACTTGGTCTAGGCCCTTTAGGCTATCTTCGGGAACCTTGTACATTCTCACTTTCAAGGTCCTAGTTCGGAAACAATTGGATGATTGCGTTGCAATCCCTTTAAAGTGACAAGTTAATTAGGTTGAGTTTGCATTTCGTTTTCTGGGAGGGTTTTGTTTCATTAACGAATGAGCATAATATACGTACACATGCTTTGCATTTGACTAGTATTCTTTCTATATCTATCTTGTTTCTAAATTCTGTTGAAGGTCCATTTTCCCTAAGCAAAGAAGAATGTCCTAAAAAATTTATTCCTTTCCATATTGCATTTCAATTGTACCTTCTAAATTGTAAAAGTTAATTAGCACATTATACGTTTTAGAGATACTTTTTATATGAGAATATGGCTTTGGGTTACCGGATTAAATATTGTCTAGAAAAGTCATTGTGGTCCAATCAATGAGTTACACGTGCCTGTTCTAACGGTCCCTAGAGAAAGATAGAAAAACTGAGGAATGGTTGAGATGGAAAGAGATGCAAAGCCGCATCTGCTGTAATTTAGAGATAGGTTCCGAGTCGTCTGACCGACGTCGAATGTTCCCCAGTCCCCCCCCCCCTCCTTCAGTCCGGTGGTGTTTTTGCGTGTTTGGATGATAAATCTTTGATGTCCACTGCGGCTGTTACTCTCTTTGGCTGTCTGCATGCACTTTCTCTGTGAACCCTCTGTTGCTTTGCTATGCTGCGTTTTTCCGAGCCGTTCAATCTCTCTCTGAAACTCCGGACAACATCCAAAATCTTTGATGTCCACTGCGGTTGTTACTCTCTTTGGCTGTCTGCATGCACTCTCTGCGAACCTTCTGTTGCTATGCTGCGTTTTTCCGAGCCGTTCAATCTCTCTCCGAAACTCCGGACAACATCCAAACTTCGTTGTGAATTTGTCAAAGTGGTGCACTAATCAAATACTAGCAAGGATCCATTTCTTGCTTTTGTTTCAGCTAGCGAAATTAACCTTGTTGAAGCACTTATCCCACATCGGGAATTAACAAGTCTTGCCTTCAATATATAAAGATCATAGGCTACACCTCTCATTATTGGTTTTGAGATGAAACCCTTGACTTTATCATGGTATCATATCAGGTGTCCTTGAAAGCTCCCTTTCCTGTGAGGCACCCCCTCTAACTGATAAGGAACCACCAAAGGATTGGATCTCTGACTTGAGTGTCGTCTAAGTTCTTATTCATCATCCTTCAATACAATAGGAAAAAAACAAAAATAGAAAGGGAAAGAAAGACGGAAGAAGTCAAATGTGCATCTTGCTGTGGCCGAAAAACTATGTGGGTCTTAATCACACTCGCCACCATTCACACGTTGAAATGGAGGATGAGTTGTTTCCACTTTTACGAGTTGCAAATAACAGAAAGCGAGCCTTTGCGCAAGTGCTTGTGTGTGCAAGAGAGCGAGTGCTGCACGCGGGGTCTTAGCCTGATGGTTAGAATTCATGGCTTCCAACCTGGAGGTCATGGGTTCGATTCCCCCACCAGTGGTTAGAGGGAATGACATTGCCCTCCCTAGCATAGCTAGGCGCCTCTGTGAAGTGCATCAAGGGGAGCAGTGAAATGTGTTGATCCCCTTATTTTTAAAGAAGAAAAAAAAAAAAAAAAGAGCGAGTGCTGCGTGTGTTATTGAAATGAAAGGATAGGGAAAAAACAAAAGTAACCTTGTTGGTTTGAGCGACTATAAGAGTATCGTCCTTTATCTGTGTCTCAACTTTGGGGTAAAGTAAAAGTTGCGAGGGTACACTATTTTTCCAGGTGAGTGATGTTTTTTTCGTCTAGCATTTTAGGGATTTTCGGGTATCTCTTGGTATACTTTTTCCTTTGATGCCCTTCAACTACCTAAACAACCAGCCCAAGTTTCCAATTTTTTTTTCTTTTTAACCTATTATTTCTGTTTTAAAAATCCAATAGCAAAAGTGTATTAAAGTTTGAAGCTTTTAAAGTCCAAAATTACTACTCCGTCCATCTCGAAACGATCTTCCTACTTTTTTTGTTGTTAACATGAAAACGTTTTAAGGAATAAATTTAAGTTAATTTAATAATCCTAATTAAAATTTAAAACTTGTTATTGATACGTCATTATAAGTATTACCCCCTTCATCCCAAAATAAATGTCCAAAATAATTTCAAATTTACTCTTCATCAAAAGCAAATTTGAATTTTTTTTGGACATTCATTTTTGGGATGGAGGTAGTATCAATAACAATTTTTATATGTTCATTAGGATAATTAAATTAACCTAAACTTATTGATCAAAGTGCCTTCGTGTTAACAATAAAAAAAGTAGGAAGATCATTTTGGGATGGAGGGAGTATATTACTGACTCTCTCTCTCTCTCTCTCTCTCTCTCTCTCTCTCACTCTCTCTCTCTCTCTCTCTCTCTCTTTTATGTGAAGCTTCGGGAGTATGTTGATGACACGGAAGATTACATCAACATAATGTTGGATGATAAACAGAATCATCTGCTACAAATGGGTGTGATGCTAACTACCGCCACGCTAGTGGTAAGTGCATTTGTGGTTGTTGCTGGTATTTTCGGAATGAACATCAGAATTGAGCTATTCAATGATGAGGTAGACGGTCAGCGGAGATTCCTATGGACTGTTTGTGGTGGTACAACCGGAACTATATTCCTCTACATTATTGCTATTGCGTGGTGCAAGTACAAGCGATTGCTGGAATGAGGATGTGAGGATTGCATGCGGAAATCTGATACTACCTCTTTCCCAAAATGAATGTCCAAAATTTGCTTTCATCAAAAGCAATGCTATGTAATCATGTTGTATGTGCAAGTCCTCTCCTTTTTTTTCACCTTTTTTTTTCTCGGTTCTTCCGGGGTGTCCTCGGCTGTGCCAAGACTAATCCCTCGGAGGTTTTTAAGATGCATATAAACTTGTGAATTTATCTAATTATCGTGTATTTTTGTGTACATATAACCCTAGTTCTTGCAAATGTTTGTCACTTTGAAAGAATAATGTGGTTATTGTAACAAAATTTGTAGCAAAATTTACTCCCCCTTTCCCCAAAAGACTGGCATACTATTTTGATTTTCATGATCTATACAACTTAATTTTATAAAATAAAATGAAAATATAATTATTTGCATGAAATTCTAAATTGATTCAAAATTAAAATATTATGAGGATAAATATTTTCTTGGATGGTATTTTTTTTTTTTTTTTAGGGTTCATGGTAGGGGTGTAAATGGTTCGGTTTGGGCAAATTTATGGACCGAATCACTAGTTATTGGTTCGGAAAAATCTCAAACTGAATCGAAACATGAAAAAATTCAAACTGAACTAAACTGCCATGGTTTGTTTCGAACCACGATTTGATTTTATAGTTCGAACCGTGGTTTAAACCACAATTCAAATCACCGTTTTTACACTAACACTTTTTACATTAACACTTAATAATACATGAATTGACTTTCTTTACACTGACATTTTTTTACACTAACACTGACACTTTTTTACACTACTTGGCACTTTTTACACATACGCTTAATAATACGCGTACCTTTGACATTTTTCTGTTTGGCGTTTTGTTCTACTACTTGGCGGCGTTTTTACACTATCACTTAATAATATATGCACTGACACTTTTTATACTGACATTTTTTTACACTGGCAATAGCGTGGGAAACAAAACTTGTTTTTTTTTTAGCTTACAAAAAAACACATTTTTTAAAAAGATTTTTGACATATTAATTAAATTTTAGTAAATTAATCAATGTCTTAATTATCTTTTGCCTATCCATTTTCAACAAACTCCTTCCATTTTCAAACAAATTTCAGCTTTTTTTTTTTTTTTTTTTTTGTTTTAATCCCAAGAACGCAATGTTCCAATTTTCAAATGTAATAATTGGAATATAATTTTTGTAAAGTACAAGCAACTAAAGCATGATTAATAAAAATTTGACCAGTCAATTTTTTTTAGACGAATATAATATTTTTATTTTTTCATATCATATATTATTCACTTTCGTTATTCGATTTTTTATCTCTTAAATGAATATAAAAACACTTCAGATTTTATGTAATTTACAAAGTTAATTTAAATTTATAAGATCAAGTCTTTATCCACTCTATTTTCTCATCAATATTTACTCTTATGGTAACGGTAAAAAAAAAATTAAAAAAATCAATACTATAATCATTGAACTATTTCTTCTTTTATTTTTTATTTTATATTATGCATAAATATTAGTATTTATTTTTTTTAAGAATGATTATTCTATACATTGATTTGGAAAACCATAAAAAGAAAAAAAGAAATTAAGAAGAACAATGGAAATAAAATAAATAGTTAATAATGCAATTTCATTGCAATTTCTTTCTCCTTTTTGGATTTATCGAAAAAAACGAGAGAAAACTTTCCAAGCGAGGAATGGAAAGGAAATTTCCCAAAAGAGGAAATTTCAGTGCACATCAATAGAATGACATTGAATTCATTCCTCAGGCAAAAACAAAATGTCATAAATTTTGGGTTAAAAAATGACGCGTTATTATTAATTGTACATGCCCTCTTTTGATGACGATGGTTAGGATCTACACCTCTCTATATATACTTTCATACTCGCTACAACTATGCAGCTTTTTATTTTGGACGTCACATTCTCTGGCTAGCGGCTTCTAAAATGGCGAAATTTTTCTTATTTTATAAAACATTCTCCCTCCTACATTATTTTAATACTCATGGCACCATTATAATTTACTATTCCATCCACTTATTCTCTCTCCTATTTTACTTTTACACTCACAACATTTATATCATTATTTTTCCTTAATCCAATCCAGCATAAGCGGTGCTTGTGAACCATCTACCGGGACGGAGGGAGTATATACTAGTAAAAGCCCGTGTCCGAGGACACGTGGTATTTTTTTAATTAAAAGTGAGAGCAAAATGGGAAAGAGACAACTTAGTGAGAGTAAAATGGGAAAATTTTTTTGGCGCTATTAAATCTATTTGTTAAATCTCACTTCCCTCATTTATGCTATATATATATATATATATATATATATATATATATATAGTATAAATGGGAACCCTCCTTGCTACAGTACAATGAACAGTTTTATCTGTCAAATTTTTCATTTTGCCCTCACTAAGTTATCCCTTTCCCATTTTGCCCATTAATTTTTTTTTAAATTAAAAAAAAAATTAATTAAAAAAAAAAAAAAACACGTGTCCTTGGACACAGGCTTTTACTAGTATATATATAGAGCGGTCAATACGAGTTGTTGAGATGGGTGGGCTCAACCCGTCAAAGTCCGCCATTAAACGGGGCGAGACGGACTGGCCCAAAATTATGGGGGGCTGAAAATACGTCATCCCAACCCAACCTACCTTTGGTTGGTGGGCCATACGAGCCAATTAATAAAATGAAATTTGGGCTTGAAATTGTACATAACTGATACCAAAAAAATAAAAAATCATAATAGTCAAACAAACACAAACTGTTAAACACAATAATATCTCAACAGATAACAAAAATCATAATAATCAAACAAACACAAATAAATATTCATATCAATATAAACTAATTATCAAGCAGATAATACAAGTAAACTTTACACAAATTGATACAAACAATGAAAGGTAAATCATGATCACATAAATAAAGATTCATATCAATAAGAATGAAGATAGAGAGAGATACATGTGTTTTTAGTGGTCGTTATGGAGTGCACCGACACCGACGGCGACATGGGCGGCGCCTCTTCCTTAGGATTTTTCCGTTTCTTTTATCTACTTCTCTCGAGTCTCTCTCACAAAGTCGATGTAGCCCCAAGATTTTCACTTAAAAATGACGTTATTTTGTGGCAATAAATAAATAAAAATATAGTAGGCTGGCCCGCCCCGAACCCGTTTTGGCCCACACCCATATGGCCAGTCCGAATTGGCCCAATTTTATTTGGGTTAGTAGCTTTAAAACCCAAGCCACCCTTATTGTATGGCGGGAAGGGCTGGTCCGACGGCCCAACCCAAATTGACGGCTCTACCTATATCTATCTGATACTTATTCTGTCTCATAATAAATGTTACAGTATATTTTATTTTTCTTAAAAAGTTTCTTTCACTTTAATTTTTATGGTAAATTTAATCAAAATGTTGATTATAATCTTATGAAATTCTTGATATCTCTATGTCATTTTAAAAATTATTATTCATAATATTTCTAATGATAAAATAATAAATAAATTTAAAATTTTATAGGGATATTTAAATTTTATAAATTTTTCTTCAAAATTTAATTGTATTGATATAAAAAATTAAAGTGAAATAAACCTTCGAACGAGTTGACAAGTCAACACGTTTAAACCTTTTCTTAGGTTACGTTGCCTATATCGTCCCATTATTTTCAGCACATTTTAAGAAATGATGTGTATTACCATTTGGGTCACTATGTTCACAAAAAGATGGAATTTATGAGATATTATAAAATATAATTGGGACCAAGGGCAAGTAGGCCCAGGATCAATGGAATGGGCCTAATAGGGCCCAGAGTCAATAGAATAGGCCTAATAGAATGACGAAATAAGGGCCCCTTAGACCTATATTAGCCATGAGGACGGCCCAGTGGCGGGAAGGCCCTAGCGAGATGGGTTCAACCCGCTTAGAGACATAGGGGAGTGAGTAAGGCGAGATGGATCCCTGGTAAGCGGTATGAACAGTAGTAACCTTAGGGCGAGAAGCATCATGACCATGTTAGTCGCACCATAGGCATAGTCGCTTGGCGGCCTGTTGTCGCTTGCGGCTTATGCTGAAGGACATCCCGCTTCGGTGTCTGATAGCTGACTGTAGCTTGATTTGACCAGGTGAACAGTAAAATCCCACTAAGTGAAGGTGGTTGGGGACCCTTGATGGATGATTGTGAGTGTCCCCGTATGCGAACACATGGAGGCTTGGGGGTACAAAACTAGAGAATTAGCTCATTTGCATGGTATGTCTTTCTCTCTCTTCTCTAAGCTCTATCTCTCTCTAGGGTTTCCATTATTATCTTCTTTGTGAGCTCATAATCTTACTCTCACGCCGGAGGGAGTTCGCCGGAGTCACCCCCGGCCTAGTTAACGTTCTTGCATGTGTGTAGGAGGACAGCCAAAGAAGGAACAGTCGAAGCATTCTTGCCAACTAGAGTCAGATCCTGTGCAACCATTTTTCATGGCAGCATCAGTTGGTTCCGTTGCCGGGACCTGAACATTTCTTTCTTTGGTTGATTGGAGAAGTGATTTTTGGGGATTTCTGGGCTCTGTTTCGACGGTGTGGGAGATATCAGGGTTTTCTTGTTCGTGGGTTTGTGTTTGTGGGTGTTACGTTTTTGGCCCAGAAATCTGTTGCCAAACCCACTGCTGGTGTTTGTTGGTGTCAGAGTTGAGTTTCCTTTGTTTGTAATTCCAGAAAGTGGCCGGAATGGGACAGGAAAAGGGTGCTCAGGCGAAGGATGCCCAGAATTCGGTGCTGGAGACCCCCAATCAGAAGGATGCCCGCAGGACCAGATCGGGGACTGCGCGAGAAGGCAAGGTGCATACTTCAGAAACCGACTCGGCAGTCCGAAGTACTCGAAGGCGAGAAGAGAGGGAGCGGGCTGATAGAAATAAGGAGAAAACTGGAGAGGAGAATCCCGTCCCCTCAAAGTCTGGTGATGCGAGAGCGCTGGCTGATCAATTGAGGAAGGAGAACGAGATGTTTATGAAGGTTCTTACAAATAATGAGCGGCTAAGGAAGATGGGTCACGCGCCCACAGAGATCCCGCTTGAGATGTCGGCGGGAAGAGGTCGAAGAGAAGACAGGGAGGTTAGTCATAGCGTGGCGCAGGGAGATGGCCATCGAGATAAGGAGATGCCGCCCCCTAAGGACAAAGAGCGACATCAGGGTGGGCGAGATACTAATAGGGCAAGACCTGAAGAAGCTGCGGGCAAGAGAAAGCATCCAAATCGTGTGGAAGGAAGGAGGATGAGGATCTATCACAAATCAGGAAATTCGCGAGACGAATCCTATTATTATGAATATGAAAGTGATGGGCAGACAGGGATTATGTGCCTAGCCATTCGAGGTACTCAGATGATGGGACTTATAGAGAAGAAAGATCACAAAGGTCAAGGCAGTCTGATAGAGTCCGCCAAGAAGAGGAGTCTCCCCGCGATCGAGATCGCCGGCGCCGTGAAAGGAGAGATCAGGAAAAGGAAAGAGAAAAGGAAAGGAAAGCCGCTGAAGCAAAAAAGGTTGCAGAGGCGCTTAAGATATACGAGGCCTAAGGCCGGCGAGGTAGCTAAAGCGCAGAATTGGAGAAAGCTAAGAAAGAGGAGGAAGAGAAATGGAAAGCTGAAATGGCGGAGATGGCTAGGACGATCAAAGAGTTACAGGCGGGAACCAAGACCGCTGAGATAAAGGGTTCTTATTTGGCCCCATTTGTGAAAAGTATTCAAATTGCCGCTCCTGAACCATTATTTCGCATGCCAAACTTATCAAGCTATTCAGGGAGCACAAGGGCGAATACTCACATTGGCGGGTTTGAGGTTACATTGTCACTGTTGACCGAGAATGAAGCCGTGATTTGTAAGGCGTTTGCGAGGCACCCTTGCGCCGACCATGCCACAGGTGATTTTAGCCCGGCCCAGATACATCTGAAGCTATCAGGATCTTAAGGCTAAGTTCTTGGCGAGGTTCAGTAGTTCGGGAGCACAGCCCGTGCAAAAGGCCGAGTTGTTTGGTTTCAGGCAGCGAGAAGGAGAAGAGATAGCTACCTATACGGACAGGTTTATGGATGTTACAAATCGCATTGCTGATGTCACCCAGGGCGAGGTTATCATGCTGTTTAATGCGAGTTTGCTGCCTGGGCATTTTAAGCAAGAATTTTGTATGAGATTACCCAAGACAACAGGCGAATTGTATGAAAGAGTAAGAGCATATTGTAGTGGCGGAAAGGAAACAGTGGCTGAGGTCGCCCCGGCGGCAACAGGTGCGGGGAAGAAAAGGGTGGCCAAGGAGAGAATTGAAGTGGTGAAAGACGAGAGCAGGGGTAGCCAAGGAGGCCGCATCGGGAATAGAGCTGGGAGTAGTGGAACAGGTCGAGGTGGTGGTCGGAGCCAGGGAAAAGTTTTCAAATATGACAAATTGAATACCACCATAACCGAGATTTTGAGGAAAGAGGAGTTGCCCGCACCGTTTCCCATTGAAGAAGGATCTTATATGGACAGAGATCCGAGCAGTTACTGTGAGTACCACAAGGACAAGGGTCATGTGACAGAGGAGTGTTTCAACTTGAGAAGGGTAATTCAAGCAGAGATTAATAAAGGCAGGTTCAAGCAGTATCTAGAGCGAGAGGTTAGGCAGGATGAAGGGGTCAGGCAGGAGAGGGCCCGCGAACGAAATGTAGTGGATGTTATTCAAGACCCATTACCCAGTGTGGCTCAGTTGGATAATCAAATTATGATGTTTTCGCATACCTTTGATATACCGAAGTTTGTCGCTAGTGAGGATAGGGTGATCAGCTTTTCCCGGAGTGAGTTGGCCGCGACAAAGAATCATGGGAGACAGCCAGTGATCATAACTATTTGTCCGGGGAGCAGCGTGGTTCAGAGAGTAATGGTGGATTTGGGAGCCAGTCGGAATGTCTTGTATTATGATGCTTTCAAGAGAATGAATTATATGGATGCGAATTTGGTACCTTATAAGGGATTTTTAGAGGGATTCACGAATCATTCAGTTAAAGTGAAAGGGACAATCATGTTGGAGGTAGAGATCGGTGAGGGCGAAAAGACAAGGACCGAGAATATTGAATTCATGGTGATTGATTTGGTTTCCGCATATAATGCAATTGTAGGGATTCCGTTCATGCAGAGTTTCGAGATGGTGATATCCATTCCGCATCAGAGGGTGAAGTTTCCAACTGCCAGAGGTGTAGGTTGTTTGAAGAGTGAAGCAATTACGGTGGCGAGAAAGAAAAAGGAGATGATGAAGGCCAAGGGGGCATCTACCAGCTCGTTGACAACAAAGTATGATTCTCGCCAATTAAAGATAAATGTGATAGAGGAGGTTGATTCTGAGAATGAGTGGGTGGTCACTGAGAGTATGAAAAATGGCACTGCAATGATTGCCGCGGCGGCAAGAAGGGCCCAGGATAATGTAGAAATTGGGATTGTTGAGGTGGTCGGTGAAATGTCTGAACCCGCGTTGAGTAGAGGTGGCCGGTCGGTTAAACCGCCGGTTAGCCGGTTGAAAACCGGCGGTTGAAACCTCCAAAATCCCCAACCGGAACCGAACCGCCTAACCGGCTAGACCGGTTACGGTTTAGGCGGTTCACGGTTTTAACGGTTATCCGGTTAACCTCCGGTTTGACGGTTTGGATATGCTCGGCCGAGTCCTTGGTGTTGCTCGGCGAGCAACCCTTTTAGGGTTTAGGGTTTTGAGGGTTGCTCGGCGGAGTCTTTGGTCTTCCTTTCGACCGAGCAACCCTTTTTAGGGTTTAGGGGTTGAGGGTTGCTCGGCCGAGTCTTTGGTGTTGCTCGTGAGCATATCATTTTTCGATTAATTTTTTAACGATTTTTTGAAAAAGTTAACTTTTATTTTTTTCAATTTTTTTTTTGATAGATCAGCCTATTTTAAACTTAAGTTTACTACATACATTTTTTACAAAAAGGTTTATAAAAAAAGTTATGAATTTTTAAAAAATGAAAGTTAACGGTTTTTGAAAAAAGTTAACTTTTATTTTTTCAATTTTTTTGGATAAATAAGACTATTTTAAACTTAAGTTATCTACATACATTTTTTGAAAAAAGATTTATAAAAAAAGTTATGAATTTTGAAAGAAAGAAAACTTAACTTTTTTAAAGAAACAAGTAGTCGTTTGGAAAAAAGGGACGGTACCCTTAAATTTTATTAATTAAAATACAATTACAACGAGGGTATTGGTAGGAGTGGTGGTGGTAGGCTGGTAGTAGTGGACCTAGTGGTATGGATAGGAGTGGTGGCGGTAGGAGTGGTAGTAGTAGTGGTAGTAGCGGTAGTGGTAGTGGTGGTAGTAGTAGTAGTAGTGGTAATAGTAGTTGTGGTGGTGGTGAATGGTGATGGTGGTGATGTAGACCGGTAGTAGTGGTAGTGGTAGGTAGCGGTAGTAGTGGTGGTGGTAGTAGTAGTAGTGGTAGTAGTAGTGGTGTTGGTGGTGATGGTGGTGGTAGTAGTAGTAGTGCTAGTAGTAGTGGTATTGGTAGGAGTGGTAGTAGTAGCGGTAGTAGTAGTGGTGGTGGTAGTAGTAGTGGACGTAGTGGTAGTAGTAGTAGTGGTGGTGGTGGTAGTAGTGGTGGTGGTAGTAGTGGTGGTGGTAGTGGTGGTGGTGTAGACTAGTAGTAGTGGTATTGGTTGGAGTGGTAGAGGTGGTAGTGGTAGTGGTAGCGGTAGTAGTGGTGGTGGTAGTAGTAGTAGTGGTAGTAGTAGTGGTGGTGGTGATGGTGGTGGTGTAGGCGGTAGTAGTGGTATTGGTAGGAGTGGTAGTAGTAGCGATAGTAGTAGTGGTGATAGTAGTAGTAGTGGACCTAGTAGTAGTAGTAGTAGTGCATCTTGTAGTGGTGGTGGTGGTAGTAGTGGTGGTGGTAGTAGTGGTGGTGGTAGGGGTGGTGGGGATGGTGGTGGTGTAGACTAGTAGGAGTGGTAGTACTAGTAGTAGTGGTAGTAGTGGTGGTGGTGGTGGTGGTGGTGGTGTTCTTGGTAGTAGTAGTAGTAGGGGTGGTGGTGGTGGTGGTGGTGAACATAACGGCTAGTTTGAAAAAGTAGCCGTTGGAATGAGTTTTGGCGTTCTGCTCGGCCGAGCAACTCATATGACTCGGCCGAGCATGACCGTTATTGGAAATTAACACTCTTTGGAAGGTTATGCTCGTAGAAGCAACTCATATGACTCGGCCGAGCAAGCCCAGCTTCCGGCGGTTAGCAGGCGGTTGGCAGTTTTCAAAATTTCAAACCTTAGCAGAACCGGCCAATTAGGTTTCGGTTAGCGGTTAAGTTAACATGGCAGTTGACCCGGTTTTGACCGGTTTTGGCCGGTTTTCAACCTTCCGGTTGGCCGGTTCGGTTTATAAAATGGACACGTCTAGCGTTGAGTGGGTCAGGTAGTGTGCGAGAAAGAGAGATGGTGGATAATCGGAAGGAGCTCAGGGGCTTTGAGCGGGATGTATCGGGCGAGGTCAATATGGGTATGGAAGTTGTAAATGTGATGCCGACTTGGAGCTATGCAAGGGTGGTTCAATTTGTCTATATGGGTGAACCAAGAATAGAGGAAATTACGTTTGAAGAAATTATTGATAGTAAGTCTGAGGAGGATTGTGAGATGATCGAAGTTGAATATCCCGATGGGCGGCCCACGGGAAGCCAATTTGTGGACTCTCGAAAGCTGGTTCTCGCCAAAGATCCCGCGAGTAAGAAGCGAAAAAGGATAGAAGTCGAAACTTTGCAGACGCGGGATGAGCCCGACATCCAAGCAGATGAAGAATTGGAAGAGATAGAAATCAACTATTATTTCCCAGAACAAAAAGTAAAGATTGGAAAGCAGCTGTTTCGAGATGAACGGGAGCGTCTAATAGAGTTTTTGAAAGAAAACTTGGATGTTTTTGCGTGGAGGCCAGAGGATATGAGGGGCATTGACGAGAATGTCGCCATGCATTGTCTGAATGCCGACCCAAACATCGAGCCATTTAAGCAGAAGGTCAGGCACTTGTCGCCTGAGAAAGAAAAGGCCGTGTTGGAGGAAGTCGATAAACTTTTGAAAGCGGGAATCATCGAGAAAATTCAGTATCCCGTGTGGTTAGCGTGCCCAGTCATGGTTTTGAAGTCAAACAAGAAATGGAGAATGTGTATCGACTTCACAGACCTTAATACCGCCTGCCCTAAAGATTGCTACTCGCTCCCCAAGATTGATAAGTTGGTTGATTCGATTGCCGGACACAGAGTTTTTAGTTTTATTGATGCGTACTCTGGTTACCATCAAATCAAAATGGCCGAGGAAGATAAGGCGAAAACGGCTTTCAGGACGCCCAAAGGAAATTTTTGTTATAAGATGATGCTGTTTGGGCTGAAGAATGCTGGAGCGACATATCAGAGAATGGTTAATGAAGTTTTCAAATCACAGATTGGGCAAAATTTAGAGGCGTATATTGACGATATGGTAATAAAGACCAGGTGTAAGTACCCCAATCTGGATCACCCTCTTCCGAGCACATGGGAAACACCGCAGACTCACAAACACAGTCTCGAAGACCTATGGCACTCAAAACCCTCAAAAAACCCTCAACCAAACCAAGGGAGGAGCCTTTCTGGGATAAAAAGGGACAAAAGGACCTTTTGAGAATTTTCAGGAAATTGGAAAAGCATAAGTGGTCCGTACGGACCTCTTTGTTTTAATAATTACTGAATCCCCTTAAAGTCCACAATATTCCCTCAAATCTCGGAGAAAATGATTACCCTCATGCATGGTTGGTCCGTACGGACCTCTTTGCATGCTGAGGTGGTCCGTACGGACCTCTTTGCACAGGGGACATCATAATTCCAGAATATTCACCATCATCACATATTCCCTCAAATCGAGGAAAACTAAAAATCTGGATAACCTGGGAGGTCCGTACGAACCTCTTTGCAGTTTTCTCCTACTATAAATAGAGGGCTCCCCCTCCCTCATTTTACACACCTCCCTCTTCTCTCTTCTTCCCCTAGCCTTCTGGCACCCCTCTAAGTCCTCTCGAGGCAATCCCGGCCCCTTTCGGATCCTTTCGAGGCCTTCCGAGCCCCCTCGTGGTGCTTCGAAGCCTCTCCGAGCGCTCCCGCGATGCTCCCGCGCTGCTCCGAGGCACTCTCGAGGTACTCTGAGGCCCCTCGTGGTACTCCGAGGCCTTGCCTGGTCTTTCCAAGGCATCCCGCTCTTTCGAGTCAAGCCGCGATCCCGAGCCACGCCGAACCTCTGCCAGAGTGATCCCTGCGATCCCAACGCACGCCGAAACTCTGCCCAGTGATCCCTGCCGATCCCAGCGCGCGCCGAACCTGCGCCCGACGCACTGCAACATTAACTCACGCCGAAACTCGTCCGCGTGACAGGCCCCTCCCGAAGCAATCCGATCAGTCTTAGGAACATCATTCCATCCTCGAAACACTATTCCCAGCGGAAGACAGACACGAACCAACATTGGTAAGGCTTCCTTCCATTACTATTTCAATACATTTCAATACACAGTGTACAATGTAGACATCCGACACAGCATGCATTTTTAAAAGCACACACACACACACAATAGTTAAAGAATATTAGGGGTATCCGAAAGACTCGTTTTTACGAGGCGACTCGGGTGAGCTCTAAGATTCTAATATTCTCTTCCCGAGGAGTCATCTGACCTCCGAACTCAAAATCTCATCACACAAAAACAGTTTATTATTATTTTTAAACTGATGCCCATTTTCAATGTTTTGGGCTTAATAATAAAAACGGCGTGGCGACTCTACAAAGCAAAACACAGCGAGACACCTCCAACCATCGCTAAAGCGGAATAAAGCCAGATGCCGGGGCGCGAACGCGCTGCCTCTCGGATCCGGGCAAACATTCCCGAACAGCGACAACAAATGCGAGATGCACGGGGCCTCCGCGCTCTAAGCCGGATCCCGGGTAATTTCAGTTGGCGACTCCGCTGGAGATTTTTTGTTTTAAAATCTTTTTAAACAAAACAAAAGATTTTTAAAACGATGATGAGGGTCAAACTTTCATTTTACCCCTTTCTTTAACTGTTGTGTGTGTGTGCACGTGCTTTACTTTTTATTTTTTATTTTGCAAAAAAAATAAAAAATACAAAAAAAAAATGCATCAATATACATACTGTGCATACATTTAAAATTCTTAAAAAAACTTGTTTTACTCGAGAAAGAATTTTAGAGACCGCACACTACTCGCACTTCTGCCTCGATTACACCGCACACTACGCCTGCGCCTCGGTTACACCGCACGCTACGCACGCCTCGGATACACCGCACACTACAACCCTTAACCCGGAGTGGTATCGGTTGCGATCCGTTTGGCGTCCTAGGGCTCTCGGATGCGCACGGGATCATTCCAAACATCCCATCCTAGCCAAGCGTCATCCACACGTTTGAGTCTTGAGTCACACTCTGTCCGGACTCGGTTGGTTTTACCCGGTCAGGTGTCATACGGCTGGATACATATGCCATGCCGGCCATTTTCTGAGTCAAGGCTCGGAACTCAAGATCCCTTGCGCAAGCAAAGCGATGAAAGGTCATGCTAAAATCTTGACTGATCTTGATTTCGAAGCTACACCGAACGATGTTCCGTCCCGGATATACATCCATGCTCACATGACACCATGTCATCAAGCCTTTGATACGTCAGCCATGACAATATGACCCAGCCAACGCCTAACGTCACAGATCCCTTGCGCAAGCAAGGTAAAGAGAGGTCATGCCGAACTATATAACCCAAAATGTAAGTGTGAATGTGTGCCCAAATTTTGTTTTTGTTGGATTCACGCGAGTTTGAAGACATCCGGTTTAATTTGAAAAACGGAGTCGCCACGCCATTTTGATTACCTCAAAACTTTGAAAAAAAGGTTTTATGGGTTCGGAGGTTAAGTTACCCCTTGGGAAGAACGTTTGGCGTTCACCCAAGGTGCCTTGCCGGAGCAAGTCTCCCATGATTTCATTAGTCATGCTTGCTTGCGTGCTTTCTTGTGTGCATGTGTTTGAAAATAAGGAGGGAATGTCCCAAGTCGTCTTCCGGACGTACAAACCATTTGTTGGTTGTCGCTCGGGATTCCTTGGAATTTATGTATTCGGGATTATGATCCCGTCCTCATCTTGTGACTTGTGATCATCGCATTTTAACCTCGGGACCCTCGGGACTTGCGTGATCGAGATAATGACTCTCTTTATGGTCAAAGATGAGGTTCTTTAGAAAAAGGAAGGTCCTTAGCCCATCAATCCTACGCTTTAAGACGGTCGAGCTCGTATAGATGCTTCATACTCTTTCTTAAGCGATAATCGGAGATATAGGGTTCAAGGTGTCCCTTTCTAAAGAGATTATGAAACCTTTATGGAAGGAACGATGTAAAGATAGGATCTTTTACACCGGTCCGTTCCTAGGTTGCTAATGGGGGAATGGGGGAAATGTATGTAAAAATGACACTTTAATGAAAAGATGACATTTTTGGGTTGCAAATGATGCACTTAGTTTAAAGAAATGATCTTTATTGCAAATGATGCATAAAAATTTGATTTTTATGCAAATGATGCATTTTTGTTGAAGAAATTGGCATTCATTATGCAAATGATGCATAAAGATTGCATTTTGAAAAGCATATGATGCTAGTTTATGGTAAAGACAAGGTCTTTAAAGCAAATGATGCTTGGAAAAGTGATTTTGGATGCAAATGATGCATTTTGATTGAAAAGATTTGATTTTTATATCACGAAAGGATGCATAAAGATGACATTTTTATTTGAAAATGGGGGTTTTAGGTGCAAAGGATGCACCTTTATGGGAAAAGACTACATTTTTATGACAAATGATGTCTAATACATGCAAAAGGGGAAGGGGAAATATGAAGATATGCTCTTTAATCTACCAAGTCCCAAGCAATATAAAAGTAATGCAATGAGCAATTTATAAAGCAATTAGGATGCGAGGTTAAGGCGTGCGAGGTTACCAATGGCTTCCTTCATCTTCGTCGGGCGGAGCTAGGAGGAGAGGTTGGTCTTGGATCTTCAAGGAGGAGGGAGGGAGCTTCTTGGCCTTCTTCTTCACCTTCTTGGATCTTCCAGCAGTGTTCTTCACGTCTTTGGAGTGTTTGTGGGTGATTTGTGTGTTGATTGTTCATTATGAATGGGTAGAGGAGGGCTCTATTTATAGGCAGTCTGGATAAGGCTAATGAAGCCGTGCGGCTAAGGGCAGCGAGCTAATGCAGCCGTGCGGCATTATCCACAATGACTCAGCATTCTAGAACCATGCAAGGTGGCAAATTCTAGAACCTTCCCTCCTAATTAAGAAAAACGTGTTTCTTAATTAGGAAGGATTCCCTTCAGCCCTTATTTAATTAAAAACAGTTCCGGAATGTTTCCGAAACACTAGGAAGGTCTGGGGAATTACCGGAAAACTTACCGAACTTGCCGGGAAATTTAACCGGAAGGCATGAGCCAGATTTGGGTACTTACAGTAAGGTAATGATCTTTGATAAGAAAATTTCACTTTATCTAAGTTAACTTCCTCAAAGTATACGCTATCATTTTCCCATTTTGCATATTATCACAACCTAATCTTCCTCTAATACACACTTAAAATTCACAAAGTCCTCACATCCACTAGGTAAGGTAATGATCGGATTCATAGCCAATCTATTCTCCATCTCTATCAATATGATTCATCCTTATTACATCTCACACCATTTATACATCCTTTAGAGTTAACTAAAGCAACGATTTTTCAATTCTCAAGAACTCCTTAAAAATTCCTTCGATAGTACTTGCCAACTCAAAGATCACGGACTCAATCCTCGCAAGATCCATGGTAACCTTCAAGTTTAAGACTATATAACCCAAAATGTAAAATCCTTGCGAGTCAACTCACATTTGCTAAACTTCTCAAACGATGACCTCTCACTAAAGGCAAATAACACAATTCGCAAATGATCTTCATGATCCTCTCGTAACTCCTTATAAACAAAAAGGTCATCCATTACCATAAATCCATCAAGATAAAGATTTAAAAATTCGGCTCATCATACCCATAACCAACACATGAGATACCCCGATGGAAACACATTCATCATCTACTCAAAATTAGCATATAAAATTTTTGAAAAGACTTCTTATGCAAGTCTAACACATACCAAATACCCTTCACACTTTTAACCAAAACTTTCTGTCTTTAATGCTTATATAACAAGAATACAATATAAAGGTTTATCTATATCAAATATCAATATAATCAAATTAGGTATAGAAAAGGAGACTCACTTCTTATGATAGTCTACCAATGCACAACAACTACTTAACTCTCCAGGTCAATTATATCTCATAATTACAAATCGGTAATCATACCAAATCAACTGGCAATACATGCCCAGCGATAATCACATCACCACCATGGTAAATCAAAGGAGATTCGAGGTATTCTCTCATAAGAGCAGAATCCTCTAACAATAAAACAAATCTCAAGCAATGTATGCCACATAGAAGTAAAATGTGATGCCAACATAAATGATATGAAACAGAATCTATAAAATATGACCCCTAACTTCTGAGACAGGTAATATACCTCTAGTGACCTCTGAGGGAGCTATCTCTCCTAGGCCCGAAACACGTACTCGACCTTGGACCTTCACTTGACAACACCGAAAATATTGTTATTACTAAATCTTTCTTCAAATCCTTTCATGATCATTCTAACTTAACTAAAATGGATACAGAATTCCCAATAACTTTGAATATCAACCTTACCACATTCATTTCAAAACCACTCTTTCTTGTTTATTTCCAAAGCCCTATTAATTGACTAACCATTACAACCACCATGCATATCACCTATACATCATATATCATATATGACCACAATTCAACAACTATACCACTTAGTCAACTTTAATGATAAGGTTCTCAAATGATACCACATACTTTATCCAAGCCATATAACCCTATTACTCTATCTTTCCACATTTAAACCATATCTTATTATCACTATTCGCCATATTCATTCACCCACTACCCAAATTATTTTCATTATATATATATATATATATATATATATATATATATATATATATATATATATTACACATCACAAGCCACTCAACAATACTCTCTCCACCATATATTAACCTTTATAATACCCTTTTCAGTTACCAACCCATATTTTATCAAACCATCACTCTACTCATTTCCAAACCCCTTTTTCATTATTTCAAAAGCCAAACAAATTGTCAAACTTATCAATAATCATTTATATGATAATAACAACATCGTACAACATATATAACAACAACTTTACAACTTAGCCAACTTCATTAAAAGGAACCCTAAACAATACCACATACTTAAATCATTTTTCTTAACATCAATACTATATCAAAACTTCACTATACCACATCTCAATTAATTTAACAAATTTCAACCCAAGAAAAATGCACCAACCCACCTGCAACATTTCCCATATTCAACCCAAGATCATTTGAATTCATTACTAAAATACCATGACTATGAGGCTATAATTTAAACATCCTTCATTTTCTAGAACCTTTCGCTGGTCATCATTGTTTTCAGCCATTAGAACAACCTCCTGCACTAAACACTCGGCGTCAATTACCACACACTCCCCCTTAGTTTAGACATCTACCCTTGACCTCTAAACTAAGCTCTGATATCAACTGTGAGCACCCCAACCCGGGACCTAACGCGTGTCCCGAGCTTGAGAAGCTCAAACTAAGAAAAATCATCTTATTTTTAAAACTTTTATTTCACTTTAAAACAAAATCAATTCTCAAACTTCCAAAATAAAATCAACTGATAATATCTCCACTCGGAGGAATTTAAACAAATACTTCAATAACCATACTTGATCAATTACATTGAAAACTCTAATTAACATTGTTTAACAAAAGAGTTTTCCATACAACTTATAAAAGAGTAATACTTAAATAGGACTCCCGACAACCCACTCATATACCTATCCTGACAAGTCCCAAAAGCAAGAGTCCAAACTCTTCCCCCGGCCTCACTGGTTCAGGTCACCTGTCTCAGCACAATCTAAAACACTAAAAGGGAAGGGGTGAGAATAAATCTCAATAAGCTATTATGAATGCAACAAGATTCCAAACAAGATGCAACACATAGCATGGTTACACATAGCACATTATTAAAGCGGTGAACACCTTACGTTACCTCATTTTACCTTTTCCGTCTGAACAATAAGTCGTACAACGTGGGAGTAAAACTCCACTCTTTGGTGAACTGCCTCCAGCACATTCACCGCTTATAGGACTCATACTCCAGAGATCCATATAAGAAAATCAGATACTTAATCAGAGTATCAAATAATATTACCGCTATCTGTAAAGCTTTTGGCTTAATACAGAAGCATTCCCCCTAATCACCAAATCGCAGCGGACTGTAAGGCTTTTGGCTCAATACAGCTGCTAGCACACCCACTCTGTGGCCACAGAGGGGACGGTCACAGGTATAATGAACCTTTAATCACTTATAGAACAAATCAATAATTGATTGAATTCCATTATACCCCCGAATCACATATACACGTTCAAGCACATAATAGATACTTGAAATAAATCCACAAAAGGGATAAGAACATAACAACATGGTAATGTATACTCATGTTAAATCAATTCTATAGTGCAACATTCATTTAATACACTATGCATAATACCATCAATGAATATGAATTCAAGTAAGGTATCCATATAGCCAAATAATCCACACTTGGGATGCAGCATAACAATATACCAATTAATCCCCACTCGGGATACAATAAAATCAACATGCCAGAAAATCCACAATTAGGATACAACATAACAATATGCCAAATAATCCACACTGGGGATACAGTACAACGATGTAATACATATACGTTCCTTACTAACGAAATAGTGTAACTTATAACCTCTACACTTATTCAAAATAATCACCAAATGAATGGGAGCAATTAAGGCCACCATGAACCATAAACCATTTCTACGAAGTCATTACTCAACCTTGAATAATCTTAATAAAAGTTCAAGATCTACTTCCCAAGTTTGAACTACTTTAGTGAAGTTACTAACCAAGCTTATCAACCATTTTCTGAACAATATTTAACTACTCCCATAATTTCATTTTGACCAAATAAGATATTATGGCCTAGCCAAGGTATTCTACTTTACCTAGATTAAAAGGATTAATTCATATCCGGGGTAGATTAGTCTCCACTACTTTGAAATGGTTAGAAATCAGGTTAAGTGGTTGTTGATGGAAATCAGCAAGAAAGGAAATTGGAGGAAATCTGGTGACATGGGCGACCGCCCAGGACAGCATGGGCGACCGCCCAAGAAGGTTTAAAAAGGGTTATACTTCTGTGGTGATGGGCGGCCGCTCAAGCCCCCATGAGCGACCGCCCAAGAAGGAATTTCTCTGTTTTGCAGCTGAACCAAAATCCAAACCAAGCTTACTCAATTTTGTGAACATAAGAAGGTTTTACTAACTTGACTAATATCATTCTAAATCAATTAAACCCAAAATAATATGAACCTAGATCATTTACAACTTGATTTCCTACCCATTTCACTACCACATTTCAAGTTTACATTCTTAATCTAACTCAACTCATTTTCTTACACTCTTTATCACTTCCAAGAATAACAACTTGATTCTAGATTATTCCTCCATTTATCAACCCCAAGAAAGTGTCCCAACATTTCCCACAACAATTATAACAATAATATCAACATCAAATAATTCATGAAAATTTAATTAAAGGGAAGTCATAATAACTCTCACCATTAAAAGTATACCAAATCCTTTTTCTACTTCTTTCTACCCAAATGAAATATATTCATAACCTTTCTCAAATCAAAGTAAGATGGACATCACTACATACAATAACTCCATAACACAATACTACCATTTTCTTCACTTACATTATTCTAGAAAATTAGACAAAATCTAAATTCAATACTTACTCTTAAATCATTAACATTCCCAATTACTCTATACCACTCTTCTTTCAACTTAGATCACCATCTTACAACCAAAATTAATTCAACCTTGATTAAACCATTTTAACCCAATTAATATTATTCAAAAATACCCAAAATCCTTTTCTTTCAACAATATATTAAATAACACATAAAGTGAGCAATTATTAGAAGGAAGTCATAATAACTTACCTTAGCAATATGAGATGAAACCATGATTTATCTAGCTTGATGCATTCCCCTCATCACCACGATCAAGAATGTACAATCGGATCATCAAATGAAGAAGGATTGGATTTATTATGAATTTTGGAAGGAAATAGCTTGGAGTGAATTTTCCATGGGGAATTCTTTTGAAGGAAATAAGAGGAAGATGATGAGGGAAATGAAGGAGGATGATGGAGGGAGTATGGGAGGAGTATGGGAAAGGTTGACAAAGTGAAAGAAAGGTGAGGGAAATAGGGAGAGGGCATGGCCCCCCATGCCACAATAAATTTAAGGCTTTCATAAATAAACAATTTGGTCCTCCAAGATCTAAGGTAGTGAAAGTAAACCCTTTACTTCCTTTCCTTACCAAAGGAAATCCTAACTACACTCATTTATTTATTGTCAATTATTATACTTCCCCCATGAACTTTATTTTATTTCCCAATCATCTCATCCTAATGTAAGAAATCAAGGATTTAAAATGAACACATAATATTAACAATAATATTAAAAGCATATAATATGATACTAAAATAGTGCCTAGGGTTAGGGTCGTTACACCCAGGGTCAATAGAATGGGCCTAATAGAATGACGAAATAAGGGCCCCTTAGACCTATATTAGCCATGAGGACGGCCCAGTGGCGGGAAGGCCCTAGCGAGATGGGTTCAACCCGCTTAGAGACATAGGGGAGTGAGTAAGGCGAGGTGGATCCCTGGTAAGCGGTATGAACAGTAGTAACCTTAGGGCGAGAAGCATCATGACCATGTTAGTCTGTTGGGTCAAAATATATGTGGACTCAGAATTGCTTAATCCCAATCACATAGCTAGTTAGAGACCCCTAATTTAATTAGATTTTATTTTTGGATCTCTTACTGATGCCCTCCCAGTTAATTCAGCATGTTCTGCAGGCTACTATCCTGCTGGTGGGATCTGCCTGGTAATCAGCAGGAGTTAACACTTTTCAGCAACATACTTCAGCAGATAGGTGACTTAAACTTGGATGACTCCTTTCGTTTGAAATAAAATCTCAGTCACAACGGTCACATCTCTATCTCTTTCATCGTACTTGTTTGCTAAAAGTAGTTATATTTTCCTGCCAACACCATTCTGCCGGTTCTGACACAAGAGCTACTTTTAGCTCTACTTTGTCCTTTGTCTGCTGCTGCAGGTAACCGGTTGGGACAAAGGGGTTTTTACCCACTGAACAATAGCAGAAATGTCTTATTCAAATCTCCCGCATTAATTGCAAAGATATGGCATTAAATGATCCTCACCTACCAACCTCTTTCCGATTCTACCCTTCTAACGGCATCTTTAGTTCTTCTCTTCCTTTCTCTCAAAAGTATATATAGAAGACTTTGCTGCATTGAAGAGGGTTGGTGATTGCATTGAAGAAGAGTGTGCTTGAAGCATTGATTGTGTTCAAGTCTTCAAATCCACAAAATCATTAGACTTTATTAGGGATATACACTCGTGCACATCTCAATCAACCTTGTAAGCATTCTCCAACAAGACAATCATTAGAATGCATTGATTGAGATTCACACACACACCTGAGTGAGATAAGTCTAACTTGCCACTCAAAAACACCTGGTCAGTTCTTCATTTAAAGATCCATCAGTAGATCCTTGTTTTCAGTCCTTGTAACCGGCAAGGCCACACTTGTAATAGACTAGGACATACTGATAGTAAACTTTTCTCAAAATCCAAGATCTGACCAATCTTGGTAGAGGACGTAGCAGCATTCACGCTGTGAACCTCTCCAAATACTGTGTCCTTGTCTTTACTTTATTTTCATCTTGCCAGTCGTTCACAAAGAACAAATCGAGCAGTTTATCCCTGTGAATCATAAGTATTTCCCTAAACCAAACAAGTTGCTCGCATATATGATTCATATAAATACTTTGTGTTTAAAATCAAGCTCTAAACAATTTCTTGCGATTTTGTGTGAGTTCAAACTTAGTCACTAATATTCCGCCGTGCTTACCGATTTTCTTACAACTTTACGATCGGTGACTATGACCATTAAGGTATTTTAATTAAAATTGCAAAAGGCTATTCACCCCCTCTAGCCTATTTCCTCGCCTATTGGGCCTAACAATTGGTATCGAGCTTGACATTTTTGAATGAAATTTCCAAGCCTCACGGCTTGATTGCCGATACCATGGCGGGAAAAATTATGCGGACGTTTAACATCACTACCATACCGATGTTGAACATCAACGAGTTTGGTGTTTGGAAATCCCGAATGATAAAGTACATGAACTCCATAGATGAACGATTAATGAAAGTAGTGGAAGGTGGACCGATTACTCCCTTGAAAGTTCAAACCACCTACAAACCAATACCTTCCACTCCCCTAACCGCGCATGCGACGCCGACGATGAACAACAAACAGATGTTCAAGTTACGGAAACTCGATTGAAAAACCAAGAGATGAATGGACCGACGAAGACAAGTTAACCTATGCTCTTGATGGGAAAGCCACCACATTATCTCTTGTGGTTTAGACGACAAACAAGATAAGCTCATTGACTTGTGTTACACGGCACAAGAATGCCGGAACAAGCTCCTTGAATACTTCAAAGGAGATGCACGCACCAAGGACAACAGGCTTTATGATGCTATTGCTTTGAGTTCGAATCCTTCAAAAAATCGAGATGGCGAATCACTCGAACAAAGATATGATCGATTCTGCGAGGTAAGTAATCTTTGTGCTTCTCTTGGTAAAGTATATACTATGAAAGATCCGAATATACGATTTCTAAGTGCTTTAGGAAGTATATATCATACTAAGGTTCTTGTTCTTAGAGAAGCTAGAGATTTAAATACCACTTCTATTCAAAATATTGTGTCTAGTCTATTTTTGTATGAGAGAGAACTACAAAAACTTAATATTCTCGACAAAAACTTCAAATGCATGTCTCTCTCAAAGACAGACTCGGATATCTCAAATGCCTACTCCTTATCCTCCTACTGATCAATGCCAAAGCCCTTGCTGTAGCAAAACCCTTGAAAGTCCTCCTGAGCCTCTTATGGAAGAAGAGGAATTTGCTGCATTTGCCGAAACTACCGAAAGTTCAAAAACTTCAAGAAAATGCAAAAAGACAAAGAAACCAAATCAAAATAAACCATTTACTACTCCCTTCCATAGAACCACCAAGAACCATAAGCCTTCTACCAAAGATCTGCCGATGGAAAGAACAAGAAAGGAGACTTGGTATGCTTTAATCAAGCCGAAAACCTGGACATTTCGCATCTAAATGTCCCCAACCAAAATATGAATATGTCGTGAAATCGGTAAACCAAAGACATCCAAAGTCCGAAGCTATGTTGCGTATGACGACTGAGAAAGCTATGCCGCCCTGGGTGTGAAACTGACTCAGAAGGTGAAGGCGCTGCCGATGACAATGAAGATGCTGATATAAGCTTTGTTGCCCTGGATGCCGATGATGAAATAGCACTAGATTTACCTACTCCTATTCACCGGAATGCTTCTCCTCCAAGAACACCATCAAGGAGAGAAAGACCAGCAAGACATTCATTCCAAGAAGTCAAAGTCAATGCAGTCAATCCTTATGGTTTCAAGGTCATTCAAGTTGGAACCTCACTTTATGGACAGTGTGGACCCATTGCCTCCCATGCAACCGAACCAAGTCCTCCACAATCCTCTGAAAAGAAGCTATCCTTTACCAAACTTCCAAGTATTTTAAGAAATCTTGCCAAACCCATTTCATCCCTACCCAACTTCTCTCCTGAACCAAAAGATCACTCAGCCAAAAGAAACACCACTGACCCTCTTCCTGAGATATCTAAGGCTGAGATGATAGAGACCATGGATGAACTTTTTGTTGATTATGAAAAGTTGAGTAGTGTTCATGAAATATTGACTGTTGATTTCAGTTTAGTCTCTGCTGAAAGAGAATCACTCAAAGCTGAACTTGATTCTTTGAAAACAAAACTGAGTGAATTCGATCAGCTTCAAACTGAAAACCTGGATCTCAAAAGCAGAGCAAAAGTACACATAGCTCAGATTAAAGATTTAGCTCAAAGAAATGATTCTCTTATGAAAACCATTGAAATCTTTTCTAAACCTAACGCTGCTAAAATGGCAATTAATGCAAGCCAAGCTTCTCCTAAAAATGATCAACATGGGATAGGATTTGAAACTAGAAGCAGCAAGTGTACTAATGTCTCTGTAACTGAGAAAAAGGATGAGAAGGCTGAGAACAACTCGATTAACCCATTGCATAAGGATACTAAACTAAAATATAATGCTGTATCAATGAAGTATCCTCACTACAAGGAAATGGAGAAAGTCAGGTACGTACAAAAGGGAATTAAGATTGCTGAAAATGATTCTGCGGATGAAGATATTAAAAGTAAATGCATCAAAGAAAGCCGGTATTGCCAATCTTGATTCACCGCCAATGATCGCCTCCCCAAAGGTGACTCGGCAAAGGCAAGCGTAAAAGGCAAGAAGGGCAAAACCAACACTTATAAAGACCCTAAGTTCGTGCTGCCGATTCTTCTAAGCCTAATGATGCAATGACTAAATCTAGTGGTGTCTTGCCGACTACTCACCAATCAAAGAAAGTGAAATGTGAAAATTGTTTGGATTATGGTCATCATGCTCATGAATGCCTCTTGAAAAGCCTCTCAGACCCACAAGTGGCAAATGCCTCTAGTGGCGGCCAGATATGGCTGCCCAAGAGGAACTAACCTCTTGGACCCAGTGAATAAGGGGGACCATAAGCATGTTTTACTTGCAGGAATGCTTTATGGCCTCGACTGATGCCAGCAAAGATGTATGGATTTTGGATAGTGGCCGTTCGAGACACATGACCGGCCGTCTTGATCTCCTTGGCGATATTGCGATGCATCGGGTCCTCCTGTAGTTTTTGGTGACAATGGTAGAGGTAAAATAATTGGATGTGGTACCATCATTAGAGGTGCGATTCTTGTACGTAAGGTCTCTTTGGTGGATGGTCTCAAACATAACCTTCTCTCCATATCACAATTCTGTGATAGAGGAATGCAATGTATCTTCACTACTTCTAGTTGCTACATAAAAGATATTGCCTCGAATGAAACTCTTCTCACTGCCAAAAGAAAAGGTAACATTTATGCAGTAGACTTAGGTGCTATTATCGGTGTTACTAATATTTGTTTTGTAGCTAAGAACATCAAGTGAGAACTCGTGGCTATGGCATAAGAGACTCGGCCACTTAAACTTCAAATCAATATCCAAGCTTGCCGCCCGGATTGGCAACCGGTCTTCCAAAAGTGTCTCGCCGATCATGGAAAGAAGTGCGAGCTTGCCGCTTGGGAAAACAACACAAATCCTCTTTTGAGTCCAAGCCCCGCATGTCAACTTCTAGGTGCCTACAAATGTTACACATGGATCTATTTGGCCCCACAACCACGGCCCGGCCTTGGGGAAGTAGATATACCCCGGTCGTAGTAGATGATTATTCTCGATATACTTGGGTGGAAGCTTTCGGCAATAAAGATGACACATATCTTTGTTGCCACCAAGTTATTGATCGCTACGGACTCGGAAAGGAGAGCGATATCGTCGGCATGAGATCGACAATGGGCCCGAATTTACAAATAACGGTATTGCTCGATATTGTGACGATCATGGTATAGACCATAATTTCTCTGCATCGCCGGTACACCTCAACAAAATGGTGTAGTTGAGAGAAAGAATAGGACGCTTATTGAAGCCGGTAAGACCATGATTTCTCGAAGCCAGCCGCCGAAATATTTACGGGCGAAGCCATTCATACCGCCCGCTTCACTCGTAACAGATCTCTCATCAACAAATTCCATAATAAGACTCCTTATGAACTCTGAGAGGCCGAGTACCAAATATTGGATTCTTCAAAATCTTCGGGTGCAAATGTTATGTGCTTTACAACGGAAGAGAGCACCGAGGTAAATTTGATGAAAAAGGCGATGAAGGCATTTTTGTCGGCTACTCAAAACACAAGAAGGCCTTTCGAGTTTTCAATAAGAAACTTTTGAAAATTGTTGAATCTGTTCATGTAACTTTTGATGAATTTGATTTGTTAGAGTCTGACCAGACTCCAAATAGTGCTAACCAATCTAGTGGTTTTGAGACAGGTGAATCTAGTAATACTAATCAATCTGCAGATAATGCGCAAGATCCTTTTGTTGTTGCAGAATATCCAGCAGACATCTTTCCATCCTCGAAGAAATCGTCCCGCCGATAATCCTCCGTACGCCTCTGCTGATAGCCATTCTGCCAACCCTTCTCATCCTGTACCAATGAATCCTAGCCCAAATCCAATCTCTGTAATTCATCCTCCTATACCAAATATTCCTCGATCAAATTCCAAATCCACTCAAAGTCCAAACCCTACTATCTCTCCTATTCCTTTAAATTTATCATCTTCCAAATCTGCTTTGTGATTCCGAACCTCCTCTAGAATCCTTAAGACAAAAATCAGTAAGACAAGACCTTCCGAGAGAAGTTAGACCTCATTGTGACCATCCTCTTGAAAATGTCATTGGTGATATTTTTGGACCCAGAGTGACCAGAAATCTGAATAAGGATTTTGATAGAATCTCTTTTCTTCGGCTATGGTGTTCGATATTGAGCCTCGAGAGAAGGCTGAAGAAGCCCTTGGCGATCCAAGCTGGGTGGAAGCTATGCAAGAAGAGTTGAATCGGTTTGAAAGATGTGAAGTCTCGGGAACCGGTACCGAGACCTTCCTCTCGGCAAGTCATTGGAACGAAATGGGTATTCGAAATAAGTTGGATGAATCAGAAAGATTACAAGAAACAAAGCAAGATTAGTGGCCAAAGGATACCGTCAAGAGGAAGGGATTGATTATGATCAAACTTTCGCACCCATTAGCAAGATTAGAAGCGATAAAACTGTTTCTTGCCTATCTTGCCTTCAAAAGAATTCAAGCTATATCAAATGGACGTGAAAAGCGCATTCCTAAATGGTGAACTTCAAGAACTGGTCTACGTTGAACAACCGCCAGGCTTTGAAGATCCTAAGAAACCAAATCATGTCTACCGATTGAAGAAAGCTCTCTATGGCTTGAAGCAAGCTCCTAGGGCCTGGTACGAAACCCTGTCCAAATTTCTACTCAGTGATGGCGTGGGATTTACAAGAGGAAAGATCGATACAACTCTTTTTGTTACCAAGCACAAGGGTCATTCATTGTTTGTTCAAATATATGTGGACGACATCATCTTCGGTTCCACAAATGAAGCTCTATGCAAAAGATTTGAAAAGCTCATGCAAAGCAAGTTCGAAATGAGTATGATGGGTGAGCTTACCTATTTCCTTGGTCTACAAGTAAAGCAAACCAATGAAGGAATTTTTATACATCAAGCCAAATACACCAAGGAACTAATCAAGAAATTCGGTTTCGATAATGCTCATCCTCAAAGCACTCCAATGGCGACAAATGTGCATCTTGACAAAGACGAATCCGGCAAGAAAGTGGACATGACTCTTTACAGAGGAATGATTGGTTCACTGCTCTATCTAACGACCAGACCGGATATTATGTTTCTTTGTTTGTGTTCTGCGCAAGATTTCAAGCCGATCCTAGAGAATCCCATCTCGCAAGCCGTGAAAAGAATTATCAAATATCTAAGTGGCACTTTGCTAACCTTGGTCTATGGTATGCCGTAGATTCTTCATTCAATCTTATCGGTTACTCGAATGCGACTATGCGGCTTGCCGAGTAACAAGGAAGAGCACCGAGTGGAACTTGCCGGTTTCTTGGTGAGAGGCTAGTTTCTTGGTCATGCAAAAAGCAAACAAGAACCTCAACTTCCACAACCGAGGCGGAATACATTCTTTGCCGGTAGCCGCTTTCTCTCGAGATTCTATGGATGAAGCAACAATTAGTAGACTATGAGATTCCTCCTCAAGTATGCCCAATCTACGTGACAATCGCCCGCCATCTCGATCTCAAATAATCCCGTAATGCACTCCAAAACAAAGCACATTGACATAAAATACCATTTCTTGAAAGATCATGTTGAGAAAGGCAACGTTATCTTCTTTGAGAAAGTTCATACCGACTTTCGTAGAGGCGATATCTTGACAAAGCCTCTTGATCGAAGAGATTTGAATTCCTTAGGAGTGAGCCGGGTGTTATTGGTTATTGGTTGATGCTTACATCTTGCTGAGATCGCTATGCACGCTAATCTGTCCCTTCTTTGGCTGATTGATATTTCGCCGATTGCTTGCCGATGCTCTTTTCTGCTGATATTCTAAGTAGTGGTTGCCAGCTATCTATGTCTCCCATCAGCAAGCTTCCCTTTAAATGTAAAGCTGAGTTCCCTGTCAGACCTATCAAATCAAGGACAGTTGGTCACACCCCTCTCTGACACGTGTGTGTACCGCCATTTCCGAAAATCGTGTCAAATGATTTATTCCAATTAATTTTGTGATAAATCTCAGGTAAACTGTATCATTTTAAATCTTAAACAGTTATGTTAATCCTCCTTAACTGCTCAAATTCGGCGCTTTAAATGGAACTGCTGCCGCACGTATTTCAATGAAAATGAACAGTTTTTGTCTTTTGAAAACCCTTTTCAAATAAACCGTTCCCTCCAAACTCCATAACATATTTAAGCAAAGCTACTCTTTCAAAAACCTTTTCACATTCTCATCAAAATTCTATCTTGCTATCTCAAGTCTCCATATCTCAAACTTCTTCTTTAAATCTGGTAAGTCTATTTTAATATCTCAAATATCTGATTCTAACCTTGGTTTATTGTGTTTGAGTTTGTTTGATTGTCGAGTTTTGCAGAAATCATGAGTAATGAAAAGGATATCTATGGAGGTTACATAGACTCAAGCTTCTTCGATGATCTTGTTGACGGACAATTTCTCGTAGATCTCTTATCGGATGCTTCGTTTCTTCCCTTTCGACTCCTTCGATAATTTTGGAGTTTATATTGATTCCGTCAGAGTTCTTCGCAAATTACGTCGTTGAATATTCCGATGAAGATGATCCGAATCCTTCTCTGCCATTTCTTCTACATTCGGTGTTCCAATCTCTGTCACCCCGAAAGTATATCCTCCATTTTTCCAACCCTAGGAAATTCGGCCCTAATTCTATGGATGCTTGGATCTGGATGAAGCACGGACTCTTATTAGAGGTGCTAATGCCGGACCGAGACTCAGTGGAGACAAGCATTTTAAGGTTGATTATGTTAGGAGATTCTTCGCTTTGATAGAAATTATTGACAGATGTCTAATTTGCCGATCTGGCTCGCATAGCCATATTACTGATCTCCAGTTTGAGGGATTCGCTGCAATAGTGCTAAGGATAAATTTCAACTGGTGTGGATTCATTTTTAGAGTGATTGCACAAGCGACCGGGAAGTATCTTTGCGATAGGCAAAAAGGTAAGGATTTCCCGTGAAGGATGTCACTATTGGTTCTTGAGCGGGATAATCGAGGTAACCTATGCTTTGTAGTTACAGTGACCCCAATGCTACCGGCATATCCAAACTCAAGTTGAAGCACCACGGTAAAGGTGATTGGAAAAGGATTAGCAGAGCGGTCTGGGTGGAGCCCTGTTCTGCTAATAGAGTTCTTGCTCTGTGAGAGTTCAACTCTTTTGCTCCTGGCTGTGAGAAGAGAAGAAGAAGAAATCAAAGAAACCATCCCTAGCCCCTACTAGTTCAAAGCCTTCGATTATCTCAGCCCACCTTCCTCATCCCTTTATTCTTTGTTGGCCACTGTTACAAGAGCTAAGAAATCGGCCTCCATTCCTGTTGCCCCATCCTCTGCTTGAACCTAAGAAAAGAACCATGCACATCTTACGCGAAACCATCCAAGAAATCCAAAATCTGTATACAAAGCTCCGAGAATCCTTTGCTATTCCTCCTTCGATCCTAGAGTCGGAAAAACGTTGTTCTTGAACCCGTTCTTGATGAGGCATCTCTTCTCCCAAACCAATTTTCGAAAGGTCACTAAAACTCCTTAGGAAATTAATCAAGAAATTTCTGAAAGAAGAAGAATGATTGAGCAAGATTTGAGGAGGAGGATTCCATTACAACCCCTTTTATTATCTTATCCTAACCTTCCAGATATACAGCACACTGCCTCATCCGGAGTAGCCATTGAAGCGAGGACCAGAAAATGTGCTCCTATTATGAACCCCACCTTCCACATCTATTTCAATAACCCTTGGTCCATGATCAACAAGATTGCTCCAAGCAACTGGGTATTTCCTATTGACCATCTCCAGCCATTCATCGAAGGCTTCTTCGGTTTCATGAAGAACGAGAAAGATCTTGTACTGTTGGACTATTGGTGACTATGTTGATAGGGCAAGGCGGACTTGAATGAGACTTTTGCCGAGAAGTTTCCTCCACTCTCCAAATATCAAAATTTCGGCAAGAGTGTGTTGATGCTTTGAATTTCAATCGATATTTTGATCTTACGCCTCTCCTGCGGAATCAAGTCTATCTTTTTCGGGATCGGATTAGGCAAGATCTGATGGTCATCTCTGTTTGGATTGCATATGCCTCTGTCTACAAAACTCAGTTTGATTTTGAAGAAAATGATCCCTATCAGCTAGGAAGAGCTGAAAATGATGAAGATTGGGGATTCAAGTATTCGATCTTTGAGACTCGGCCGGAGGTGCTCTTGCCACTCGGTTTATTGACAATGTTTTGAAGATGACTCGGGAGCTCATTACTTATTACGAAGAAGCATTGAAAAGAAAAGTAGATAGTGCTTCGATATGAATGCTTTGATTCAAGCAAGGGCGATAAAGTTCCTCTGCTTTGATTCCTCAGTGACACTATTGAATCCGGCGAGAACTATCTCCCGATGATGACCAACGGTTTATCGGCTGTAGCTTACGAAAAATACTCCTACATCGATGCTCACTCCGGCCCATCTCGCTAACCTTGATCAATCTCGCACCTATAGTGGTTACGGGAGGAGTCTTTCTTAATTACGATCAAGCTCCCATCTTCTTTGATGTTCTCTTTGAACCATTTCAAGAGGTTGTTGAGTTGGGAGGAGGAGCTACCTCGAGACAACTGTGACATTCTTTGCGATCTTCAAACTCGGGGAAGTTGATAATGCCTTCTCTGCAATCGTTGTCTACGACCACTGTTGAAGCACTTATTCATCAAGGCTGCTGCGATCTCTTGACGATGACTCTCTTCTTCTTGTTCTTGATGAAGGCAGTCGATGAAATAGACCCGGAAGATTATGATGAGATCCACGATGATCTTTGAAGAAGATACCTCACCTCCATCTTGGTACAACTCTCTTTCGATGACGTAGGTTGATGATGTGCTCAAATTGGTATACCACCATCAAGTCCATTCCAAAGGACTCTTACGGTAATCCCTATTCCCTCCTCATCGAAACTCAAATGGAGATGCAGTACAAAGGTTAGTGAAGAATTCCTTCAAAATTACATTCCCTACTGAGGGTTCTACCAGCATGCCTCCTATTCTGCTGAAATGGAACAAGGATATCAAGCATGGCAAGAAGAAAACTCCTGCTGTTTCTCATTCCAAATTCAAATCTCTCCCTCCAGCTACCAACCAACCTGTCTCATTAAAAATTCGAGGTGAAATCTGTCCTACTGGTGAATCTCCAATTGAAGTTTGCATTTATTCTGGTGGAATGATGAGCAGGCGCTTAGTGATTAATGATCTTGTGGTTGAAACTCTTGACTATTCTCCTTATTCTGCTGTTGGTGTTTGGAAGATGGTGTATCAGCATGCCCTAGCCATAACCTTACCACTCTATGCTTCCAGACCATTTCAGCAAGATCATTCTGTGGACACTGGCAGAATTCTAAGTCTTGGCATCATGCGAGATCTGCTGAACGGAAGAGCATTTCTGAATTTTATGCTTGCCTGCAAGTTGTCCTTGGAGAATAATGGTCAAATGTTTGCTGATCTTCCCATTATAATTCATCCAGATTTCCCTCTCCTTCTTGATCCCCCTGTTCCAAGATCTGCTGATGTTCCATTGATTGTCAGCACAGTCATTCCTTCTACCTTCCTGGTACCCTATGATCCTCCACCCGTTTATACTCTGTTTGGCTACTTTGCTAATGAGCATGGTCATCTTTCTGAAGCCTACAAACCCGCGCTTAGAGGTGACATTGGTGATTTGGGGATGTTTTTCCGAAGTGAAATTGAAGAAGTTAAGGATTTGTTGCTTAAGACCACTCAGGAGGAGGAGTTAGCAAACAGAATCGCATCCAAAGTCTCAGCCAAAGTTTCTGCATCTATTTCCCAACCCCTCAGCAGACCTCAGACCTCTTCTCTCAGTAATCTTAGTACTGCTGATTTTGATCGGCTCAGTGATCTCCTAGACAGCTCCACCCAGGTTCAGAAAATGGTACTTGATGTTAACTTGAATCAAGATCGCACCATCAAGGAGTTGGAGCTAAAGCTTGAAGCTGCTGGAAGTAGGATTCTTCTTTGTTAGTGAAGCGAGCTTCTTGAAGCTAACACGAAGATTGCCAAGCTTGAAGGGAAAAATGAAGTGCTAGTGGAGCGTTATAAGGCTAGCAAGAAGAGGAAAGGCCGAAAATTTGAAGCCAAGAAGCGAGAAAAGATCCAAGCACATTCTTTGATTCCTCCACTACTGGCGATGCTGATCCTTGATCTGCGATCTCTTTGTCCCGTAACCAATGATATAGATATCCTCGTGAAGCCCCAAAAACAAACTTTCTTTTTCTAACAATTTGGTTTTTGACTTTATGGTTTTTGCTTAATATCTATCTAACTCTTCTGCAGGAACTTTATTAGTTATCTTTTCAGTTATCACTTATCTTTTATCTATTTATATCCTTTTAAGTGATTACGTTTTAAAGGTGATTGGCCTTAAGCAATTAGAAGGAGATTGTTGGGTCAAAATATATGTGGACTCGGAATTGCTTAATCCCAATCACATAGCTAGTTAGAGACCCTAATTTAATTAGATTTTATTTTTGGATCTCTTGCGATGCCCTCCCGATTAATTCGGCATGTTACGCGGGCTACTATCCTGGCTGGTGGGATCTGCACTGTGTAATCGGCGGAGTTAACACTTTTCGGCAACATACTTGAGATAGGTGACTTAAACTTGGATGACTCCTTTCGTTTGAAATAAAATCTCGATCACAACGGTCACATCTCTATCTCTTTCATCGTACTTGTTTGCTAAAAGTAGTTATATTTTCACACTTGACACCATTCTGCCGGTTCGACACAAGAGCTACTTTTAGCTCTACTTTGTCCTTTGTCTGGCTGCTTTGCGGAGTAACCGGTTGGGACAAAGGGGTTTTTACCCGTGAACAATAGCGAAATTGTCTTATTCAAATCTCCGCATTAATTGCAAAGATATGGCATTAAATGATCCTCACCTACCAACCTCTTTCCGATTCTACCCTTCTAACGGCATCTTTAGTTCTTCTCTTCCTTTCTCTCAAAAGTATATATAGAAGACTTTCTTTTGCATTGAAGAGGGTTGGTGATTGCATTGAAGAAGAGTGTGCTTGAAGCATTGATTGTGTTCAAGTCTTCAAATCCATAAAATCATTAGACTTTATTAGGGATATACACTCCGTGCACATCTCAATCAACCTTGTAAGCATTCTCCAACAAGACAATCATTAGAATGCATTGATTGAGATTCACACACACACACAGTGAGATAAGTCTAACTTGCCACTCAAAAACACACAGTCGATTCTTCATTTAAAGATCCATCGAGTAGATCCTTGTTTTCGGTCCTTGTAGCAAGCGAGGCCGCACTTGTAATAGACTAGGACATGCGATAGTAAAATTTTCTCAAAATCCAAGATCGACCAATCTTGATAGAGGGCATTAGCGACATTCACGGGTGAACCTCTCCAAATCTGTGTCCTTGTCTTTACTTTATTTTCATCTTGCCGGTCGTTCACGGCAACAAATCGAAGCAGTTTATCCTGCTTGAATCATAAGTATTTCCCTAAACCAAACAAGTTGCTCTGCATATATGATTCATATAAATACTTTGTGTTTAAAATCAAGCTCTAAACAATTTCTTGCTGATTTTGTGTGAGTTCAAACTTAGTCACTAATATTCCGCTGTGCTTACTGATTTTCTTACAACTTTCTGATCAGTGACTATGACCATTAAGGTATTTTAATTAAAATTGCAAAAAGGCTATTCACCCTCCCTCTAGCCTATTTCCTCGCCTATTGGGCCTAACGCCAATGAGTAAGCACCGTAGGCATGTAGTCGCCTGGCTCTTTGTTGTCGCTTGCGGCTTGTCTTTGAGAAAAGGGACATCCCGCCGGTGTCACGATGGCGACGCCGTAGCTTGATTTGACCAGGTGAACAGTAAAATCCCACTAAGTGAAGGTGGTTGGGGACCCTTGATGGATGATTGACAAGTGCCCCCCATGTGCAAGGCACAAGGGGGCTTGGGGGTACAAAACTAGAGAATTAGCTCATTTGCATGGTATGTCTTTCTCTCTCTTCTATAAGCTCTATCTCTCTCTAGGGTTTCCATTATTATCTTCTTTGTGAGCTCATAATCTTACTCTCACGCCGGAGGGGGTTCGCCGGAGTCTTCCCCGGCCTAGTTAACGTTCTTGCATGTGTGTAGGAGGACAGCCAAAGAAGGAATAGCCAAAGCATTCTTGCCAACTAGAGTCAGATCCTGTGCAACCATTTTTCATGGCAGCATCAGGAATCCACAACAATTTTGGATGTCCGTTAAAATTAATGAATAACAGTTAAAAAACGTTAACAATATTGACGGAAACATTAACAAGCTTTTTTAAAATTTGCATTCCCTACCCCCAAAATTCAACAATTTTTCAGCTATTATAATTTCGTTTATTATATTTACAATACACCTAAAAAAGTTAACTTTTTTGAAAGAGGATTATTTTTCTATCTTCATCTTCTACATTCAGCTTTCATAAAATAAATTCTCTTCCATTCATCACCCCCAGCCCACCTGCCACCGACCCGACCTCCCACCCCACCGTCTACCCCCACTTTCCCATGCCACCGTTAACCCCCACCGTCCCAATTTGTCTCCTTTTTTCACCACGGAAAAACCTTACTCAAATGACTATGTTAGGAGAAGCTTGTGAGTTGTTTCAAGCTCCCCGAAACAAATGGAGGAATTGCAGTTTTTTTTTTATCGGAATGAAAGATTTCACTTGCTTGGGGTTCGCCGGAACTGCAGATGGATTTTTCGTCGGAAATAAAGGATGATTGTTGCTTGATATTTGATGACGAAAGATCTCTATTCGAAAATAAGCACTACATTTCTCTCTCTACATTGTAAATTTCTTGAATATTTTTTGATTTCGTTGGGTGGGTGGGTGGATGGATGGTGGAGAAACATAGAAATAAGATGGATTTTGAACTTTGATATCGACTGTGATGGCCGTAATTGATGGTGGTGACGATGTGTGGTGACTATGGAGGCTGGGGAGTAGGGTGAGAGAGATATAAGATTGATGTTAAATGCTTTTATGTTTATTTTTCTTTTTGTTTTGAAATTATATTTAACGAATTTGTAAAAAGTAAAAATTTGTTGAATTTTAGGGGGGACAATGTAATTTTTCAAAGAACCCGTTAACCTTCTCATCCATTTCGTTAACATTTTTAACCGTTGTTCAATAGACATCCAAAATTGCTGTGAATTGCAACTTTGTGTGAACATGGTGGCCCAAATTGTAACTTTTTATATATTATATCTCACATTTCAACTCCATGTAAACTTAATGGTATAAAATTGCAATTTGCCCTTTTAAGAAAAACCAATTCAGGAAGATAACCAAACTTTATACCAAGGTTCTAAAAAGCGCTAGGCGGATGCTAGGAGGCGGAGCCGGACCTAGCGCCTAGGTGGGGACTAGTCGGGATTAGTCGGGACCTAGGCGGGGCTTAGAACTAGGCATTGGAGAGGGACCTAGCGCCTAGGCAGGGCCTAGGCGCCCTTAGGCGGGGTCTTTTAGAACACTGCTTTATACTCATACTATTTATAAACTCCGTTCATATTCTTTTTTAATTTTTTATATGAATGTATTTTGTGTAATAATTAGATTAATGAACATATAAAAATTGTTTATGAAATTATTTAAATGAAATATCAATAACAAGTTTTTAATTTTCATTAAAATAATTATATAAACTTAAATTTATTACTCAAAATACTGTGAGGACCCCGACCCGGAACCTACACGTGTCCCGAGTTGGAGCGTCCTCAAAATTACCCAAATATCCTAAAGCTTTTAAAATAAATATCAGTATTATAACCATTTTCAAAATAAGTCTACACCTTTTCACAATGGGGAAAATAGTTGACTAACTTAGAAAATACGAAACTGTTTAATTACAAAAAGGCATCGGTTATAACAATAAATGACGATTTAACAATACAATTTCCGTAATTGATTTATACCAACGTACACTTTCTAAACCGAACTACTCAAACCCGAGAATCCCAAAATATAACCTCCAAACTCCTCACCGCCCTTACTTGGCCGGTCCACCTGTCTCGGAATCTAAAACAGTAAAGGGAGAGGGGTGAGAATAAATCTCAGCAAGCTATTATGAATGCAGCAATATGCCATATAAGATGCAACACATAACAAGTTGCACATAACACGTTGGAAAAGCTGTAAACACCTTACATTACCTTGGTTTACCTTTTCCCGTCTGAACAGTAGTCGTACAACATTGGGTATAATAATACTCCAATCTTACAGTGAGCTGCTTAAGCAATACTCACGTCTTATAAGACCCGTTTTTCAGGGAACCAAATAAGACAGTAGCAACTGCGTAAGGCTTTTTGGCTCACTACAGATGCTATACCCCAAACTGTGGCCACAGAAGGGGACGGTCACAGGTATAACATAATCCGATCACATTAGGTCACACTTCCATAATTGATCGTATTATGTTATACCCCCAAATGTCAGCTGACTCACACATAATCAAGCACATAATAGATACTTGAATAAATCCACAAAGGGGATAAACAACATAGCAACATGGTAAAATATACTCATGCTCAATCAACATCATAGTGTAACATTTCTTTAACACACTATGCATAAATAAGCAATATAGCCACATGGTAAAATATACTCATGTACAACAATAATCAGAGTGCAGCATTTATATAATACACTAAGCATAATCCAATCCATAAATAGGTACTCAAGTAAGATAATGAGATATCATCAACCTATCTTACTTAGTCATTATATGACAATATATGATCTCTATAAGGATCCAAGTTCCATTTACCAATTTAGAATCATTTCTGTTAAGTTACCAAACTAGGTTAACTAGCGCTTTCCAAGCAACGTTTAAAGTACTTCCCCAATTCCATTTTAATCGCTTAGGATGTCAATGTGTAGCCAAAGTATTCTACTTTAATCTAGGTTAAAGAGATTTCTTTTTGGTTCGAGTTTGATTAGGTTTGAATAGCTCTAAACTTGATGTGAAAACCCAGGCCAGGGCACGACTCGTGCCCCAGGGCACGACTCGTGCCCATTGCACCAACCTCTGATTCTGTCGTCCCCCTACAAGGCACGACTTCCTTATAACTCTAGTCACGACTCGTCCCACACCTCAGGCACGACTCGTGCCACCAGGCACGACTCGTGACCTGAGCCCAGAATCAACATAAATGCAGAAATTACTCATACCCATTTGTCCCAACCAAAGTTTTCCCTTGTCTTGAACACCTAGAAAAGCATACCCACTTCATGGATCTCATAAATTGATATACCTACATCATTTAACACTAGATTTCCAACCCATTTCATTTACACATTCCAAGTTAATCCCTTTAAATCTACTCATTCCATTTTCTTACACCTTTTTGACACTTCATGAATAACAACATTTTTCTAGGACATTAACCACTTTCTCAACCCAAGAAGATTTTACAACCATCAAATAACCATTATACCCAATAACAACCTTAGACAATTCATGAACATTAAAGGAAAGGAAAGGTCATCATAACTCATATACTAACCCATGTAACCAAAAATGATTAAATCTTATATCTTTTACCCTTTTGAATCACTACCCATTTCAAGTTTCATTCTCCAATTCTAACTCCCTCCATCTCTTTCCTTCTTTAACACTTCCAAAAAAAACAACAATATTCTCTTATTAACTTAACCAATGTCTTTAGTTCAAGAAAGTTCCCAAAGTCTCCAATAAACATTTTAACAACAATAATAACCATAGTATCTCATGAACATTAGAGAAAAGAAGGGTCATAATAACTTACTTTAAAATGGGAGATGGATTTAAGACTTTCGTAGCTTGATGAACTCCTCTTGGTCTCCCGATTCCAAAAGTGCTCTCGGATCTAGAAATGGTGAGGGATTGCTCTTGGGGAGGCTTGGAATGTGAAGCTTCAACAAAGGTCTTCCATGGCAAATAGAGAGAGAGAAAGTGAAGAGGTAGAAGATGAAGAGGGAGGGGAGGTGGGGTATGAAGATGGTAAAAGGGGAGGGGGCCGATCAAGGAGGAGATTTGGGGAGGGTTTTAGGGAGTCATTGTCCCCCACTCACAAACTCCCTACACACTTCTTTCACAATTTAAAATATTTCTCCCACTCATAACATTTTATTTGTCCATTTTATTACCACTCCAATCTACGACTTTATTTATTTCTAATTATTATTTTTCCTTAAAACATTATTTATTTCCTTATCATTTTATCCTAATATAAGGATTTAAAGATATAAAGTAAACGGATAAAGTTAACATTAATAATAAAAGCGTATAATGTTATACCAAAATAGTGCTCTAGGGTTAGGTCAGTTACATTCACTTCCTTAAAGAAAATTCGTCCCGAATTTGACCGTCACTTACCTAACAGTATCAACCCGCCTCGGTTACATGTATACCTCAGACTTCAATTCCCAACTAATCTCTTCAATGTTGTAATTCTTCCCCAAAATTTTCTAATTCCAATAATAATATGATATTACCCTATAAGCTTCTCCAAACTCACCCCAACAAATTAGAGATCGATGTTTTCTTCCCAACTATGCCTCATACGGTTTTATCTCAATGCTAGAATGATAATTGCTATTATACGCACCCAACCACCGTAATCGTAGGACCTATCGACTACTAAAATCCATTGTACATGCCCGTAGCATATCATCAACAACAAGTAATGATTCCTCAATCCTTTTCACAAGGTTAAACTTAATAGCATTCCTACCTTCCCAAAAGGACTTTCCCGAACGATGTCTATCCGATCCATTTAACACTATGAGTTTTATACAATCGAACTATCCCCTAACATAAGTGAGGACTTTATTAATAACATCTCGAACCCTCTCTTCAAGATAAACCTCGCATAACCACGCCCATCGCCTTTCTCATAACTAACATCTCGTCAAGCTATATAAATAACGTAGAAAATATAATTCAACCTTCTATAACAAAATAACATACCCTCCTTTCCTTCCAATGCAACTTAATCACAAAATTTATAGTGATAAACTCTCAAGTTCAACCTAGAACTCTAAATATTTTAATAAATCTTCTAACATCAACATTCTATTATTACCATTCAATATTCCAATATGTTCGTGACTAGTGGCAAATCAATATTCAAATTGAAGGGTTGGCCGCCCACAACGGAGTCCGATCCAACACCAAAACAAAAACCGAGTCCACTGCGACTTCCACATTAATAACTCCACAATTTATCAATTATTTCTCGGATCAAAACTTTTAATACAATTAATCACTATAGGGAAACTAGGTTGCTTTTCTACTTGCTTCTCTGTACGAACTATAACTTTAAAGTAACATGTCTTTCGAAAATTTACAACATTTTTCCAAAATTTCCAATGATAATATAAGAAGAGATCCAAAGAGACCCGAATGGTTTACTTATTTAAAACCGGCCCATACCAGCTTTAATTAACTAAACCACTCGAAATTTCAAAGGATTGACAAGCTAACAAAATAACTCGAGTGATTTAATTATCTACAACCGTCCCATACCAGTGGTAGATAGTCAAATTACTCACAAACATTTTAATTTACACGAGAATGGTTTACTTACCTTATTAATTCAACTATCCCCGAAGGGCACAATTGCTCATACCGAAGTCTCGATATACAACCCAAAGTTTTAAAGCACATTTAAAACAATTCTAACATAATATTTTTGTTTGACTTCTCATTATAGTGTAGCCACCACTCATAATATTTTTACTTAAAGTTAATTTCTCTATAAGAAAACACAATCTCGCAATACTATTACTATCTCCGATAAATAACACTAAGACAACCATTAAGATTATAAACTAGGTAAATCATCCTCAATCCAATAATGTCTCAAGTTGTATATTCAACACTTTTACTTAATTTGAGTAATCTATCCCCTACCTTTGATATTGGTATCGCACCTAGCAACAACATATGGTAAACATCTAGTTCCCAATCAAATACCAAAATTTCTAACTCAGAAAATAAAATTGGAACTCACATAGATCAATCATTTCCGAATTTCAATTAAACCTTACAAAGATAATCTAACTTATCTCTCAATAACCATCAACAAACTCAAAATCCGTATAACGTCAATATCTTTCAAACATCACACTAATCCCTCATATGAGTTACGCAACTAAATCGACCTATAGGGTATGGTCATCCTAAGGTATCCTTTCTTCCCATAAGATTCATCCTCATTTTCTCAACTAATGATAATCAATTCTCAAAACGAACCATATACATATATTACCAATTTCTAAAGTTGATCCTTTAAGTCACCAATAACTGTATCTATTATACTTCTTCGCATTCACCCTATTTACCTCTCTCCATAACTAATACACACTCATAACCCAAAACGTTCATACTAGATACAAATGTTGTCTTAAGTACATCCTTACAACAATTATTCACTGCAATCGTAACACCCGAAATTCAACTAATAACCATTGAGTATCCTACAAATTCTAAAATCAGTCATGCAAATTATCAACAAGTGATAACGAATACTTATTGCTTACAGTTACTAATTTGAGATCTCTATAACCTTATAATTAACCACCAAGTATCATCTTTTCTAAATACAGTAACAATTTATCCTTACCGAGAATCGCTAAGCTAGTTATCTTCTTTATCAATTAATTTCTCAAGTTGAATCATCAATTCCATCATCCCAATTTGTATACTCTATCTAGGGATCCGAATTCCGAAATAGTGACTTATATCTACTCGCCTTCAATATCCTGGTATGATACCCGATGAAAACCCATTTTTGAAACTCACTTGAAAAACAATTCACTTAATAGTCAACTTATAGTGGTGATATTACTTACAAAAAATAAAATCTCGATTTCCTATTCAATTTTAGTAACAAAGAATTCAATCAATCTCTCCTTAGAGAATACTTATAGCTCCTAAAGCAAAAGATATATTGAAGTTCCATAAGATCTCTCTTACTCGCGATAATTTATAACTCATATAATCTCATTTAGACTATCACTTCGCACATACTTCAGTCTCATATATCTAGTCTCCCTTACGAGACACCAATGTGTATAAATACTTTCCACGCAAATTATACAACCATAAACCACTTCTTAATTAGGCCATACTTTTCTTGACATTTACGCATATGTGACATAATAGCAATTAATGACTTATCCGCCTCACACTACACATGGAGGTAAATCAAACGTAGGTAAGTGAGATTCTCGCTTCTTGCGACGCCCTCCTCGAACACAACAACTACTCAAATAATTCAAAGTTAATATAATCACGATTCACTGATTGGCAACTCGACCAAATCTACCGCAAATACTTTTGCCCACTAAATCACAACTACCAATATAATTAAGGATGATTCGAGGTACGACCCCATGTGAGTGTAGACCCTCCAAAGACATAAGGTAACTCTCTAAAATTTCAGCTTATGCAAATAAAGATGAATGGGTGATGCACACATGAGAACTAATGTAATGAGGATTTATAAAAGTACGAACCCTAATTCCCGAGACAGTAAAATACCTCAAATGATGGCGGGAAATCTATCTTTCCTTAACTCACCTCTCCCTTGATTCCTTAGTTGATTGACATCATTTTCTCGCCTTTCAACAAATTCCTGCATTAAACTCTCTAATGAAGTTATCGCATCTTCTTACTCGCCTAGACTCTACCCGAGAACTCTAACCGAGCT